>JTDE01001056.1:27698-53431 GCA_014338405.1 Paragonimus skrjabini miyazakii
GATTCTAGCACCGTTATCCACTTGAGCTCACCTCTAGATAACTGTCGATCCAAGCGCCTCTATCTCAGTGTTTCTGGTGACATCGAAGCTGAATCTCGCGGTCAAGTTGGAGTGGGAATCGTACTGACTTCCAGGACAGAACCTTTTTTCACAATTTCAACGATCACTTCGGTTGTCTCGTCACAGAAAGTAACAGACGAGGTAATCTCCAAACGTGAACTCCGGCAAACATCCGTTACTAGCTACAACTTCCCAGCATGTCAACTATTTATACGGTTGTATACGGTTTTCGTAAACCAAAGCACCAAAAACGAACATGTCTTTTGAGATTGTCCATCAATACCATTAACGGACTTGATCATTCACTTGACCATACTCGATACAACGAATGATCACCATCTTTCTCTTTTTAATGAATCCATTTGTAAACAATAGATCAATGTCTTGCATTCTCAGCAGTACAAGGGAGACCTGCATTTTGTTCACCTGTATTTCATCCACACTATTCTGTTTAGCAATCCGCCGCTCTGTCGACCCGATAACATTCACTTCGTTGCACAAGGACAGTACAATTTTCATTATTGATTAATGGTTTTATTTTTTAAGCATCCATGGCATGTGGGTCCCCCAATTATCTCATATTATGCCTATGTCAATGGAGGGGGTTCTTTCCACTTTTCTGAGCATGAGATTTTATCCGAAATTATCAGAGTAATTCAAATTGAAAATCAACACGCAGTTTTGAATGCTCAGCTGACTTAAACCATTAATCTGTGATGAAAAATGTCCTGGTGTGTCCTGATACCTTAACTGACTATTGTTCGTATGAAACAATTCGTTGATAAATGTGATCGCACAATTTGTAAACCATATTTACACAGTGATAACAATTATCTCACTTCTTTTTGAATGGTGCTCGGTTTAATCTAGTACCAGCTAAAATCGATTTTTCATGGAAGACCATCCGATCTGAAGGTTATATTTATGGGTATCTTTTCGAAGACATTATTGTCAATAGAAGCCAAGCCGCTCCTGCGAACTTTGGTTTCAAGTGAATGTTGTCCCATCTGGCAGGGTTTATGCATAAGGAAGTACTGTATATGTATATATAGTGAAACTAATTTTGCCAGTTACAGCAACAACTATTTATACTAAAACAAAAATTGTAG
Source organism: Paragonimus skrjabini miyazakii (assembly GCA_014338405.1). Taxonomy (NCBI): domain Eukaryota; kingdom Metazoa; phylum Platyhelminthes; class Trematoda; order Plagiorchiida; family Troglotrematidae; genus Paragonimus; species Paragonimus skrjabini miyazakii. The sequence continues at coordinate 28,868 of JTDE01001056.1, forward strand.
TTAGCCTTGAACATTAAAGGATGTTACGCTTTACGGCATTCGAGACGATCATTTCCTTGTGCCATGTTGGGCTTTGCTACCTCCTGATACGAACCTGCTTTTTTCACATAAAAATACAATAATATATCTAATCAATTTCTAACCAAGAACAAACCAGTGTAACGGTTACAACTGACTGCTTTCGCAATACATTACCATAGCGCGCGTTGTATAGTGACAACTATTCTGGTTCATTGCGTGTCATGCTGACGAGTTCCCTTGTCCATTTTCCAGCATCAGATTGATATTACGCTATCAATAAACACAATGAGACAACTGGTATGATCTGTTTGATTGCCAGAGTGGTTGTGGCGCCCACTGGTGTTTTCTCGAGCAGTTGCTGGTTTTGGACTAGCACGTTATGTTCTCTAATGTACAGTTAGCCCACAACTTTTTTTATTGTACGATACATTGTTCTAACATTGATTCTAACTGTGAACAAATGATTGAGCGGGCAGCGACACAAGGTATGACTTGATTTGCTTGAATAGTAACAGTTCAGTAACAGTTGAGCACCAACGAAGCATATTTTTATGGTTAAACCAAAACGACTACCAAGCCACTACTTTTTCGAAGCGAATTAATCAGATACATAGTGGAATTTTCTAACTGGCCATTAGTTTAAGGCATTGTTCAGTGTACGTTATTAAGAGTGTGAAACCGCTGCTTGATTACTAATTCACACGGCATGGACAATTGACTGGTTTTTTTACGCTTTCCATCAATGTAGAAACCAACAAGTAATGAATGATCAATCATTTACCCTTGACAATTTTTGCTAATTTTCCTGCTTGGTTCATCCCCATTGTTTAATGTTGTCACGTTTCAGTAAAACAAAACTGATTCGACAAAGTAACCTATCACAAAGTGCTCTAACCGTTCATTAACCCTTCTAATTTTTGACCAAAAAAGCTATTGTCTATAATAGAATCGCCCTTGTATTTCAAACCAGTCGTTAAGTATAGAGAAGTACCTACCAACAAATTACCCGTGTTAGTGACAGTTCTTCAATGTTCAAAATGTACTGGGTTCTAAAGGTACGTTGATGTATTTGAAATTCATTTTTTTATAGCTTTCTAACTAAACATTTAGTCCCATAGGCTATTCCTTGTCCCATAAGCGAAAATTGCACAGCTGTTTAGCTGGGTTAAAATGTTCAATTTTGAGGTTCTAATTGTCATTGCAGTCCGACTTGCAGTGCCCACGGTACATACATATAAACAACTACTGTTGTGAATTTCAATCGAAATGGGTCACCCAAGATGGCTGAGAGCGATGTGAAATAAGATTACGAAAAACGATTCCGGGAAGGGGTAGCACGAGTTAATTTGGCTTTAGGAATACGCAGTTCTAATATTACTGTCAAAGGATTGCCATACTTTTTCTATCATACTGACTAGTGTAATTACGTGAGTCTCAGTGCTAGTTTAAATTCGGTAGTACATAAAGCTGCAATTACTCTGATTTTAATGTCCGCCTAATGTATGCTGAGTGAGAAGGCTTTTGGGAAGTTAAGTAACGATAACACTATGTTCTGGAAATCAAAGGGCAATATGCTGAAGAATGTTCGAAACCGCCAACCTTGGTGTTAATCAAAAAGTTCGCTTTAGGATAACTCAAAACTGTACATCCATCTACTCTTACAGATGATATTTCATCGTATTTATGCTTCGTTAGGTGGATTCGATTAAAAGGCTGTAAACACTCTGGACCAGAGAAAGGTGAAAATGTTTGATGTGTTTACAATGTGGCTTTGTTTGTGTCGCTGGTAAAAAACGGAAGATTGAGATACATTTATTTTATTCCGGAGGTAGTTTCTGAAACAACTGTCATTAACAGATGATTGCACGTACTTTGTTATTTAACTTGAAGGGGAACTTAGTCAATGTAGGAGGCATATTTACATTCCGGACAATGCTATCGAGAAAAAACAGATATTACAGCGGATGTAGTCATTGCATATAAAAATCCGTCACATACAATTTTCATAAACTCTAACTGAACGTTGGTTATGTATTTGAAATGAGGTTATATCGTAAGTGATCATTCAACAAAAGAAAATGAAGACGATGTCCTTCATTTTTAGACCACGGTGGTCACGTGCCATTACATATATGCATCTACATCTTTGGTTTGAAGGTGAAAGTTTGTCGTTTGACGAACTTGGTAAATACACGTCTTAATATTACTGCTTAACTTAAAAAGGCTTAGTCATTTCAACTTAGGTATGCCATTTTTTCATCTAAAATATCCACCTTTAAATAGATTGTTTAGCTTGATCTTTGTTGTCGTCACATTGTATTTATCACCGTTCAGGCGCTGGTCGTTGAAAGCCCTATTCCCCTGTTTTGGTCGAATTTATTTCATGTTGCCTGTCCAACAACCTTATTGATAACGACTTGCATAGTTTAACATTATCGATTGTTTACAAATATATTATTGCTCACTGATTTGTACTTTTTGTTTAAAGGACTATTTCCCCGGTGTCGGAAAATAACTTCCCACTGCTATCTGTTTTGAATGTGTAAACTGTTACTCAAAAGCTTACATATATGTATTCATATAGGTTAATAAGTACAACTAATGCTTAGTATGATTACTATTAACTTTCCATGGATCATAGCGTATTCACGGTGCAGTACCACTTGGATTATTTCATTCAGTTTGGCATAGAAAATAGTTACGATAAAAAGACAATATGGAAATTTGTTTCGTGCAAACGTGACTTGCCTCTTCCGTATTGTAACGAGGTATTTCCTGATGTTTACTTCGAAAAGATTTCCACATTAATACTTTTTATCACAACTACCTTCTACATTAAACTGAATAAACTGAATCATTCAGTACTGCACAGGCAATGTAGTAAGTCCTACGGAAAGTTAATAGTAGTCATACCAAGCATTAGTGTTGTTTGCTAACATTTAAGGCTACATTGAATCAGTTCGTGAAACCTATCGCAAAATGTTATAATTTAAGACACAATTTTAAGTCTTGGAATCCCCCGAACATCATACTAGTTTATGGATTGCAGTGGTACATAATTCTGAGAAAGGATTGAAAAAGGTTGAGAAATTATTAGGAGTGAAAAATTGTTAAATAATTTCTGATAGTGTTAAAGTATCGTTGCACCATCACAGTTTTTCATTAACTCAGGTTTATTGATAATTTATGGTTTTACCTTGTAATTCCAGTGAGTAGTATTGATAAGAATTCAAGCGCATTTAATTTATTCCTTACTAGGTAAACAGAGCAAACTGAGATTAATTCACTTTGCTAGCAATCAACTTTCGCGTTTGATTAACTTGTAACCGGGATAGTAGACAACACAAATATTGAGAACAATTGAAAATCAGATCCGGATGAGAGCATACAATCGAGTGGCGACTTCAAGTCCGGCACTTTTATTAAAAATGTGCCGTCGGACAATTTATTGGAATTCAGAGGTTGACAAACGCTATCCGTGTGAAGTTTGGGAAAAAACGCAGTCAATTCTTTCATTGGTTTCATTTGCTTACCAATATGTTTTTGTTCAATATCTTTGGAGTGCTGTTACCGTAAGGATTAGTTTCCAGTAGACGCTTACTTGGGTACACTACAACGATGTTACTGTTCTATGGTTGTTGCTTTGCACAGCTAACCGAAGTAATTCAATACTTATCTATTCTGCTTAATTTCTAATTGATCATATTTGGAATGGATTTCTTTAAATTGTATTCAACTCTGAGGGGAACAATTGAATGAATTCAGCGGCTTCACACCGGTCCAACACAACCGAACATTAGTGAATACTCTGTTTACGCAGGTTAGGCGAATCTGTGCGCATGAGTCTTGCGGAAGAACTGAACCCGATTGCTTACGTGCTACATTCAAATATTCACCCCACGGGGTTCATAGATAAGCACAGTAGACAAAAAGCACCACCCGAAGAGGTGGTTACTGTAGAGAGAAAGAAGGTCTACATACAGCTGCCTTTTAAGGTTCATTATATCATGCATGAAACAACACAGCGGTTGAGAAATTCAATTAAGCGAACGTTCAGTTTAACTGAACTCTTTGCAATCGGTCTGACTGCAAAGTTATCAGTGCCGTCAATCAAAGAAGACTAACATATCAGTGCTACTTCACATTGTGTTTACCAATTTGTATGTAACTGAAGAGAGAGTTGCATAGGTAGAACCGAGACATATCTGAGCACCAGAATGGGTACAGAAGTTCGCACTACCAGAGAACGGCAATGTTGCTGAAACACATGAACAGCTAATTTCCTTAGTTGCCAAACTCGTCCTGACCACTGGTCACGTTCTCGATCCATCTTGTGCATTCAAAATTCTGTTACGTCACTCTAACCCAAGATTCTTATGGTTTGCCGAAGCAGTCGCAACCAACCAATTCACGTTAGCGCTCTGGGTTCAGAAACAACTGTTCGTGAATTTGACCCTTCCCTGAACTTAATGACCTATCCAAACCCGCTTACTGATTCTTTACCCCTCTAGGTGTTTGGTATAAAAAAAACCAATCCGTGTTATTGTAAATTTGGTACTAACAAGTCAATACGAAATATTCGCATCCACCAGTTTTCGTGTTCTAATCACTTTATTCAAACTGTTCAAAGGAACCAACTGTTTCACATTGAATAATTGCCATTTCAGGTGATTTTCTTGTTTATATCTACAATTCTCCATACATTATATGAACACGACGCTCTCTTATGAAATCCTTTACACAACAGGTCATTAATTGGTTGACGGTGTAACACTAAATAAAGATGAACGCTTTATTGACCATTCCTCAAAACCAGGTTCCAGACTATATGGGCAGAATTTACTTGTAGTTGGGAAATGCTTAACTCGGTAGAATCTGCCCGGTTCCAAGGCTATCATTGAGTCTAGTGAGAACTTCGATTATATATTTGACTAGCGTATACATATACGAAATGTTTTTTAATCCAGGCTTACTGATCACTAAGGGGGCACATCTGTCTGATGGTCATTGTGGTGCGTTTCATTGACGAACGCCAACATGACTGAATTTCAGTAGGTTTGTTCAAAATTCTTCTAATTCATACTCGTTCGGTTCTTCATTAAGTTACAAATCATTCGTTCTGTGGCTGACACGGAATCCGTGAGATGTGAGCACATGTCTTTTTCTCTGCTGTAGGAAAAATCTGGGCCAAAAATTACCGGTTTCTTCTCTAACGGGAACGTGTTTACAGTTAAATAAAATTGTTGTTATAAGCTGAAAATAATCTCCAGAAGACTGCACCCAGACCTGAATATCCTAGTATGAATGAACCAGATTTATTGCTTTATCAGTAAATCACTCGCCATTCAATTCGTGACCTCGAACTGCTTTGTTCAGTACAATTCAAATAAACAGAACCACTATGCTAGGTTCAAATGTTTTGCTCCCATGACACGCCAACATTTCACCAAAGCAGTTCCATTCAACATTGTTCAACAACACAAAATTTCAATGTTTTTCTATGTTTCAAGGAAAAAAGCCAGACTAACTGGGAGCAGATGCCCGAAGAGGTCAGCATAATGGTTGTTGATACAAGACGGAATGTTGGTACCCTAAAGCACAGACCAGTGACGCATGATTAAACTAGCAGGTGTCGAAAGTACGATACATTTTCTCGGGTGGCCTCTACTGTTAACCTTAAATGTACGTACGACAAATAAACGAAACGCATTCACCGGATAAACATAGCGTGACAAATAGATTATAGGCGTGGCCCAGACAGCAGTGGAAGCGTAGGCCAAGCACAATCTACCCGTACAAAAATAATGCTGGGGGAGTTAGATAGGTTTTGCATGGAGCGAATACAAATGCCAGAAAACGACGACAATCAATATCGACCAATGTGAATTGGTGTTAACAATGGTGTAATGGTTAATGCTTCGTTTAGGAAATTTCCGTTACTTGAGATTTTCACTATAGTATCGACAAGTATGAAAAAGCGTATCCTAGGAGATGACAGATAGTCTGCATCGAATTTGAAATAGTGTTAGATTAATTAACCGTTTTGCTGGTATTAATTTTTGAACGTATTCAAGAATTTAGCTGACAAAATCAATACCAATCGTCGTTGAGAACGATTGTCGCATTAAGATAGTCTACCAATCACCTGTCTATGGAGAAAAACGTTAATCCCAGGTTTTCTTTCGTCAGAGTCCGCCAATAGCGTACATCCATGCGACGACCGGAATTCAAACTCAAGTTCACCTTTTCATGAAGCAGCCATGTTGACCACAACATCGTTAAACACAAATTGAGCATAACAGAACCATTTCATCTACCTACTCAGCTACACTGTCTCGTGGGCAAAGGTCGACAATCTAGTTCAGTGTAACTTTTAGAAAAGAACTTGCAGAGTGACTTGTACAAATACGGAAACTGCCATCAACTGCGAGCGTTGGTCAAATCAAAATGTGAATTATCGTGCTCTACAGCTGTTTAATAACCTTTCACAAGCAAGCATACAACATAAAGGGTTACTGAAACCATCACACTCAAGACGTTTCTGTCAAACTGATGATTGATCTAAATTCACGTGTCCGCAGGGCAAACGCGTTTCTACATGTTTCCGAGAAATCGAGATCTTTCATCGCTTTGTGGGGATCAGTATATGAAAATTGTAATTTTCGCCAACATTTGCACTTGACTCGACTGCCATGCAGGCTGATTTCAAAATGGACAAGTACTGGATGGAATGTAGCCTGTAACCTGTCAACTATTTTTCGGGCTTCCCAACCCATAGTAGAACCTAGGACCTCGGAAAGGTGTGTAAATGAAAAAACAAGCGGATTGATATTTCAAATATACAAAGGTGCATTTCTTTCAGCAAAAAGTTTAGAGAAGAATGGACAAACAGTCCAGAAGACCAAACGTGTGAACGAACAGTTAGGTAAGTTCAAGTGGGCCGATGGATTAAACGGGTCGATGTGCAGTCAGGAAGTCGCGGATGGAAAGGTTAAACAAGTGGGCTTACTGTAAAAATGGCCGTCAGTATTTCATCACAAACTAATGCGAATTGTTTCAGAACCATTGGACAGTTTGTAAATTCAAATCAAAGAAATTACTTCCAAAGCATATTGTGTCGGTCGCAGGTTCGAATCCAGTGGAAGTCCGAATTTTTCGCAATCGGATATCTTCACAATTATGAAGTCTGCTGAACTACTTACCAGTAATACAACGTCAATGCTCATTGGTGGCGCTAACGGATTGCAGCATGAACAGATCGGGAAATCCTGCTTCGGTAGTCAATTTCCTGGATCACTTCATGGATTCCATATGACTCGTTGGGTTAGGTGGGTACTTAGGTCCATGCGTGAAATTTCAGAGCTTCCGGTTTGACTTTCTAACTCAGCTAATAGAGTACTTGCCGCGTTTGGGCATGTTGTTCCCGTCGTTGGTTCGAATCCAGCAAGGTCAGAATTTTCCATAATTGGGAATCCTTTCGAAGGAATTAACAACCAACCGTTTAAACTCTAACACATTCCAACCGTATACAGATAATTCAAAATAAAGTTGTTGAAGTAAACAAACCTCGTTACTGTTGTATAATGGACAGTTTTGTTGTGAGCAGTATATTCACAATTAGTATACTATTCACAAGCGACATTCGGGAAAAAAAGCAAGCTCTCAACGCTAGGGAAAGGACGGACCAGAAGAGACTATCAAAATAGTGTGTACACAATATGGGGGAAGTGCCACCAGGGCGAACGACAACGTCCTGCCACCCAATGTATGTGAATGTACGTTAGCCGTGCAAATGAGTGTACGTGTTTATGGTCCCATGTTTAACATGACCTGTACGGGAGTTCGTGTAATAAACGAATTTGCAGGCCGAGCGTCTTTTGCAGTCACAACAATTATGACATCGAGTAAACAGGTATTGTGGAAAGTTGTCACTTGGTTATATCGTTTCTGTTGATCCCTGAAGCAGTTTGATTATATGTATCCTGATACAAACCACCAAAAACTGAAAGAGATAACTTGATGTCCAGCAGTCAACAACTAACTTAAATGAAAGGTATAAGTCAGTTATTTGTACACACGTACATGGTTTCATCGAGTCTCAGGAGTTACGGATTTGACTCAAATGAAAATGTGAATTTGTCTGGTTAGCCACAATGATATGTTAAATAGCAAACCTATTGCTTTTCCCGTCTGATGCTTCAGAAATTTTACGCGGTGCCTGATTTTTCATTGAGTCAGATAAAATAGGTCTTGACAATATAAGCGTCAATATGATTGCGTGCGAACTAGTGAACGAAGTTCTGGCTTGAAGTAAACAATTGTAAAATAAGTCTGAGGCAAGAGCTGTAATGAACGACTAAAAGCTATGCGTTCATAAACGAAATCAAACCGTACAGATTCAACAAACTAATATTATTTTAATTTGAAAGATTACTCATTTTTCATCAGAAATCAAATTACAATTTTGAAACGTTAATAAAATGAATACATTTTATAAATCGTTCATCAAATGTGTTCTTCGTATTTCATACTGAGGATGATCAAAATTTGTTGAATCTGATTTAAGAGGCGGTGTTGTTTGTGGAAGACAGAAATAAAACGAAACTTCTGCAACGTGAGTTACACTGTGCTATTGTTCACGTGAATGTCAAATACTTTTGGTTGAGGCATTTTTCTCCGATGTGTTCAATCATTCTTCCCTGCTCGATTTTACCTTCTCAATGAAAGAAAAGGACTTAGTCGTTCGAGTGACGCAAGTTATGGGGTCAAAAGAGACAGAATTCAGGTACTTGTCTGAATGGGAACGACAATCTTTGGTTCAAAAACCACATGTGGTAGATGGTTGATGGTTGGTAGATATTGAGACATTGGAGTTAGGCTTTTCTCAGTATTCCTCTCGTAGAGAAAACCGACAGCTTATATTCCATGGTTTTTGTGTTGTTTGGTATGCGTTCAACTAGCAACATACACAGTCAGTATCAAAGCAGATAATATTGCCGGTAGTTAGCCAAACGTTGAAAGTATGAGACCATGGAGAGCCATTTGGGTTCCCGTATTCTCAATGTTTCATTTTACTCAGGGCCACAACAATAAGATCCTATAACTTCTACAACCTTACCTCACGTGACAGAACCAATCGACTGATGGAGTATAGCATGGGGGCCACAAAGCTTGTTTTATTGCTTCGTTCACTACATTTTTCAGAAAGTTTACTCAACCACTATAACCACTTATACGCTGTATCTTTTTCAGAGGCTATTGTACCGCTACTTACAGAATGTCACTCTAGCTGAATTACAATATCATAACAAATACGCTTTGTTGTTTAGGAGGTTACTTGCAGGGTTGACAACTCTAGATTATTTGCTTAAAATGTGATGGAAGTTCTTCAAAGGTTACTGTATGTCTAATCTAGCAAACCATGGCATGGTCATTAGTGGCAGCCTAATCTATAAATGACTATAAGGTAAATTTTGATGTGTACATTCGTAATGCCACTCACAGTTCCCGAGCAACATGACTATCTGAACGATTTTCAGGTGGTAATGGCCTTGTAACGCAAGTCATTTGGTCCTGTTGAAGCGTTCACAGTTAAGATACAAACGCTTCTACCCGTTTTATACTCTCTGTCTATATTGTTAATTTTGATTTGGTTTTACTATACGTTATATTTCCTGAAGTTTTCATTAATTCTGAAACATGTATCTCTATACACCTATTTTTTGTCACATACACATTATAAGCTTTCTATTACTTGTAGAATTCTAACGATTTCAAACTTTTGCAATTTGAAATGATACGATCTTAACAATTCCCCCGGAATATCAGAATCATTTCTGCCTCCTTTCTGATGTCAATTTCTTGTGCCATCAACGTACATACGCCTTGAAAACTGTCACATTTTTAAGGATAATTCGAATAAGCGAAATTAAACCAGCTTTAAAAACTGTTCGTTAGCTTATATGTTCTTATTCGACCATTACTTCTGGTATCGTTTTCACACGATCCTTACTTTCACTAGAGGTCGCATCCGCCTGACGCTTTGAGTATGACGAATGCTCACTAGATCTCTTACCTTGGTAAAACTAAACAACTGAGTGCTCTACTTTACAAAATGAAGCACGGTCCATAATTTACAGGTCGCATCCGCCTGACGCTTTGAGTATGACGAATGCTCACTAGATCTCTTACCTTGGTAAAACTAAATAACTGAGTGCTCTACTTTACAAAATGAAGCACGGTCCATAATTTACACACTGAACAGGTGCCACTGGAGTTTGTCCGAAGTGTTCTTCTCAAGCATTACAAACTGGATGATAACTGAGTAGTACAGTTTAGTATTTTTCAAGTTATTCTGGGTGACCATATAGCAAAAAATAAAACATATGTTGGAAATAGAGACAAACTTCAACTGTTTGGAAAATAGTAGACAACGATTAAATATCAACTGGTTGAATTTTTGCCTTTCAGATTTATTTGCACTATAATATGACCCAGAAATTCTAGAACAATGCTAATAAGTTTATTCTATTTTCGTTGAATGACAACTAAAATCCAAATAAGTGTCCAATTTAGTCCAGGGTGTGAGATGACGTTAATTTTTGGACAACTCCACTAATTATTTATTTATATTTTAACGCCTATTGATTTGTATGGTCAACAGAAATTTCGCTTAAGGCTATAATCTACGACAATAATGTTCATACTGATATTATGTAGATCAATCTGAAACTGTTGACACTGTAAGTAATAAATTGATTCATTTACTTTATTAAATTGCGGCGTTTTAAGGATGCGCATTTATACTCAATTATATCAACAAACGTTCAAACTAGTGTTATCTCTAACGAAATCAAAACTGTTGTTTCTGATCCAACCGTCGTCTTATAGTTAACCTTGAAATAGATGAAAGTGCTGCATTATTTCGTATGCTCCGTTGGTTATCGATTACTTATGTCCCACAATTACTGCTTTTCAAAAAAGGTATCGAGTTTCTTTAGTTATAAGTTTAGCAACACATTATACATTTTACTTGTAAAATAAAAATTCGTAAGTTAGGAACATTTATGTACACTGGTTATATAATGATTGTTCATCAATGACTGTGTTACGTCAACAGAATTGACACTCTGTGTACTTTTTACGTACTTTTTCATAAAACTATCAACACCCGTTAAGACACACCAACGCTAGGTCCAGTAGAAAGCCGTAATCGAATATTATGATCCAATGATGTGGGTAAATCGATCGTGCAGGAATGTGCAACATACAGTCTTGATAGCTGTACAGAATTGTCAAAAGTTGTATACGTTCACGCACATTTCAGAAAAATACTGTAACTTAAACCACAAACAGTATGTAATGTGTCACGCTTTTATTGGGAATATCTTGTCCGTTCAAGTCAATTCATTCACAACCAAAAACGTCAGTATTACTTGACTAAATGCCTTTGGTTTGATAGTCAAGCACAGTAAACGAGTGAGTTAAGTAAGGCTTTTCAATACAGTTTGAGGAATTCAGCTGCTTAGTCATCACAGTTGTATGCACAACATATTGACAATAATTATAGGCATAGAGAACATACGAACGTTTCTGAGGATTCTATTGAAATGCGTGCCATGGAATAAATCCACTTTCTCCAATTCACAATCCACACCTACTGTCAATCAAACATCATGTTGGCTTTGAGTTGAGAACCAAAGATAGCACAGCAAATCATTAAACCCAAAACGTTGACAAAGATTTTGTTTTCAAGGAGAAATTCAATAGTTATTGGCCAACAGAAAAAACTTTGCAGTCGTTCACCGTACTAATCATATTCACTTCATTAGACAGCTTAACCACCATGGCCAGAGTTTGATTGAGGCAAAGAGCAGTGAACGGTGAAAAGGTTGGGACGAACTTTTAATTGACTGTCTAGAATTGTAAATATTTATCCTACTAGAATTTTGTTAGGTCCGATGAAGCGCTGAATAAGGAAACGATGAGTGACAACTGGCATATTGCATATAACAGCTGCGAGCTTACCGTAAAATAGAAATTTACTTGTCCAGACCACTCGGGCTCGTTGGCTAAATATTGGGTGCGAAGACTTCGATGATCAGGTCATGTTTTCTAGATATCGTTTAACAGTTTGCGGGTGCGAACTTACATTCACTTGCAACTTACTTGTTTGTTTGTGAGGTGACGTCTTGATGTTATTCATTTCTGGTTGTACAAGGTTTTGTACTTCATAACATTCAACTAACAGTAACACTCACCGTTCCACTGTTCTCGATGATGGTGATGAGGATAGGGAACTAGCCACCTTTATTGTACAAACTATGTAAACTCTATGTGATTTGTGTAAACAACTCAGAGAGTCCATTGAGAGCATGATCACTGTTGATTGAAATCTATGATTGTGTCTGTCAATAAGTAGGTTTGAGGCAGGGATATTATTCATAATTACAAAGAACAAGGATCCACAGAGAGATGGGGTTCGATGGGGTTACTTTAGACAAATTCAGAATACTGAGAAACTTTGCACACGTCATGATTATAATATTAATCGATGAATCGCCGGTTTGCTTGTCGCTAGCAATCAAACTTTGCATATTCGAAATAGAGGATAGGTGTTAGATAGATTAGTCAAAGTATTCCTGTAGTTTGTTCTACCGCGGTGAGTGAGGATGGTATGTGTTAGGCTTCTTCAGATCAAATGAGTTTGTGGCTACTTCGGGAACAGTCCAGCCATTTTTTGTTACGCATTTTAATTTACACCTAATAGGAAGTCTTGTCGAGGGAACTGATCAATAATGTTAGTTTACATTTGAGTCCCGAATACAGGGAAAGCTCACAGCAGACTGCAAACGTTAGGGCCTTCCATCTACTATGAGTACTGATCCAAAAACTGTTCGTGCGAGTTTCAATATTTCTTACCGGAATACTTGTTCCAGTATATACCGCGCTAAAATGTTGTTCCACAATTGTCCGATCTGTCATATTGATTTGTGTCCGTAACGTACACTCATAAAAGGTCACTAAGCATGCGGACATATTGCCTTTCATGCAAAGGTCTGATAAATCATCTACTTCATATGCTGAATGAATAGAACCACTGAATGATGTAAGTAACCGATTACTGAGAATGTCTCCTGGCCTTCGCGCAAACTGATCAGTCCGTCATATGTGAAGCATAGTCATTGTCCTTGAGACCAGCCAGCCCCGTTTTTAAAACAGTTATATAGCCAATACGAAATGCTAGCATCTACCAGTGTTCGTCTTCTAACAGCCCCGTTTTTATCAAGCGACAAAACACCTGTGCATTTCTGTGCATTCATAACCTCGGTTTAGTGAGAAACGTAATGAAACCCAATCCTTTTAAATAAGCAATTAGGATAATTTGTACAAAATAGAGCTAAGGGTAAGTAAAAACATTGTTTATTGACAAGAAAACAGCTTTTATGAATAACATTATTGGAGAAGTGCAGAATCGTCAAATATCCCTAAGAACTAGTTGATGTAAAAAAAGGAGTTACTACGAAGGACTGTTGAGGATACAGAAATGAAAACATTGCTTCTCGGCACATTCTGGTTGAATCTTTCGTCATCGTTACGGAAATTAAGCCTAACTTTAGTTAGTGTAGATATTTGATCAAAGAATATCACAAAGGTATCGCATTTTGATGAAGAGACGTATAGAAGAAAATTTTCAGTAAGGCGTTGTAGATGGATGGACTGATCAAGGTTCACGTTACATAATTGTGCTGTGGGATTTTGAGCGTAAAAGACGAGCAATCAGGTGCTTTTAGTATGGTCCTCATCTACAGTAATTGCAACATACGACCACGGTCCAGTAGACTGGAAGCGCGTTGGCTGGGACATTGCATTGATGCTTGGCAAGTTGATTTCATCAGTCAGAGTGAATGTTGAGGACGATCAAGATAATTGAACACCTACGTTTACCATCCTTTTTTGACGGCCAATGAATGAATGGAGAATTGGATTGAACTAACAAGTGTAAACCAGGCTTACAGAATAAATAACTCAGTGGTTAGATTTACCCTTAGATGGAAAAGCCGATACACCAATGTAAGGTTTCACTAATACTGCAGACGGTATTGCGGGGTATCGGAAAGTCCACATTGTACTATTTTGCAGACGAGCTACAAATGAACTGCAGGTTGGCAAACACAGATTTGAAAGAAACACATGAGAAGGTAAGTAAGCAACATTAACTCTTTTATTGTTACGTGACTCAATCCACTAACGGCCAACACGGTCAGTATCGCCGGTGAGTGATGGGATGGATTTGTTAACACTAGGTCAGATACAATCTGTACACAACGTTCGATGCGTTCGATCGCGCCTACTGGTCACTGAAATGTACGCCAAAGGAATAGACCGAAAGTCACATACCCTTCCCAAATGTTAATTTGTACCGTAGCGGCACTGTTCAACGTAGAATTCATTGAAAGAATACCTGAACAGGTCAGCACACAAACTTCCAAAGTTTTGTGTCCCTAAAAAACATTTAGTTCATTGCCTAACCAGTAGATCATACAAACTTTGTTCACCGGATACGTTAGACAGTGGGCCTGTGATCATATAGAATGCACTCCGTAATGATGAAAAGATTTATCAATAGAAGCAGGATCGGAACGTCACTTAAATTTGATGTACAGAACGTGAAAAAAGAAATCTGTGTTTATTCGACTGCCGTTTGAGGTGGTAGCGCCGTGGGATGGTTGGCAAATAGGCACAACCAAGCAATCTGTAGGACCTATGCTGTAGCTAACGTTCGTATCCAACCGACCACATTCTCACTCCTCCGGTCCTATAACTAAATAGACCAACAGTCCAGATTTCATCTGTGTGTATCTAATCTTTCAGTTATTCCTGCGGAGAAGGTTATATTGGTTGAACATCAAGAGAGCTTCTGCAAAAAATCCGGGAGTACCATCCACATGGATTTGGGCATGACAAAACACAGTTGATCAAAAGTGCTTTTCGCTCTCATTTGGTTGAAGGTGAGCATTAGGTGGATGCTGATGACACCTTCCACATGGTCTGTCGAGCACCATTAACCCTTCAAAGGCCGTTCAAGTGACAACAGTATGTACTGCAGGGGCTACCGAAATCTGGCTGCATGGGTGGGCATCGGGCCTTTGAAAGAAGTCTATTAGGACTTTGCATATACCATGTTTACAGATTCACCGGATCGATGACCAGCCTGTGTTGTCAAACCAACGGACGAACGTGACGTAATAGACCGGTCAAGCCATCATCACTGGGTTGACCAGTGATAGTTTCCATGTCATAAATCCCATCGGTACTTCTATCTAATTCTTTAGTTAATCTTGTTGGCCTGAAGGCAAACTATCAGAAAGATATACTCACCTGCATATCCTTATTTTTCTTATGGTGAAGTTTGTTCAATTGATAGTTTGCGACTTTCAACATGATCTGAACTTAATTTAACCAAAGGAAACCTGAAAAATCCGCAGTTTCCACGTCATACGCCACAACTGGAGGTATGGTCCGAACTGTTGGTTAGTTTAGACTGAATTTTCCTGCCAAGTTAACAGTCGTCCTGTAACTTCTCCGTTAATTTTGTTCTCTTAAAACCGGTCGATCAGAGCAAGGTAACCATTTGAAGTGAATCAGCACTAGCACATGATGACCTGGTAATGTTGACTCATTTACACAAACGTTAGTGGACATGTTGTTTACAAATGCACATGATTGCCGTCAAAACTTGTCAGAAGCTGTAAGTCATCGACTCGTTGTCGGTACTATGTTTCTGTCTTGTCTTGACAGTAGGCGCTTACCTTTGTTAAGTCTCAACGTGTCTCGTGGACGGTAACCGGAGGCGCGGCACAGCCAACACTCCTTGTCAGAATGGTAACTATTGTTTTTCTCTCATGAAATACGGTTTGTCTGACCGATCGCCTGCTACTGTGTTCACGCACGCGACCGATAGGATGCAAAAGTGAGTCAGGTTTTATTTTCACGGAATATTCCCAAGCTGGAATATGACACTTGAGAAAGACCATTTCAGCATGCTTAACGTAACATCCGTTTGTGGTTGACAGCAATGATAGGGAAATTTCCAATTTCACAGGGCATTGTGAGAAGGTAACTGAATGAAGTTGAGTAGAGTAGCAGCGCAAGGCTGCTCAACACACGAGAGAAAAGTAGGTTGAACAATGAGTCTTTCGAATTGGGTGTAATCGTTCAGCAGTGAGATAACTTGTTGGGAACAGCTCGAACCAAATGTACTCTATCCAGTCTCCGAATATACTGAACAGAACATCACCACTCGCAATCTGTTCAGTACACTGACCAACACTGTGTTGCTTGGATAATCAACTCTTGAGGAAGTGAGTTGGTCTGCAACTACTATTCTACCGGAATAACATTTATTAACAATAGATAAACAATCTAAAGACCTCATGCATGTTAACTTCGTTTAGTCTGAAAAATCTGACCTCAGTAGTTCACAGACAAAACCATTGTAGTAGCTGTTGTCTAACCTGTGGAAAGCATTCTAACGAATGAATACAATGTACTAAGCTGTAAATGCCAAGTTTGAGGCAAACTAAAATTTACCGGCATCCCAACAATTAACCGTTAGATATTGTATACTAGATAACGTGATAAAAAATGATTCGTTCGTATAACTTGGAAAATTTTACGTCCGCAAATCGCTTTCTTAGGGCCATTATAAATAATATAGACGAAACACCTTATGCCTAAGATTCTTCTGGTTTTATAGCAGTATTAGTTATTGACTGCATGTTGAAGCTTCACTTCATCGATTGTTAATATAGTCGAAGATATTCTTTTGTCTAGCGATTAAAATTTAACTGCGTATTGCAGAATGTTCGCTAAACACTTATCTCACCAAATCATTTCTGCGAGGCTACTGCATTCAGATTCCACTAAATGGCACACAATTATCATCATTTTGATAATCCCATTGTATGCATCTGTTCAGGAGATTGAAGTGTAAATACACTGAGGGACGAAAGGTTATCGCAAATCATAAATCTATTGCTCAGTCTCTAAAGATTCATATAAGCAGTAAGAAAAATCTTGTGCAGTACTCAGTCGAGTGTTGCCGGTAGTTAGAAGGAATCTACTCGATTCGTTCGATAAATGCTGAGTCATTGTTAGGGAAAAACAGTCTTCTTCAACGAATTTGACCCGTTTCTGTAGTTTTGCATATATGTATATATATGTATGACATATTGTATATACGAAATATTATACGACACAATAAGATGTTACACACAAGAGATAAGTATAATATGTGACACTTTCAACTGGTATTTTGGAACCGTAATCTGGTTATGCACTTTTGTCAGCAAGCGTTGCATCAGTACTGTTTTTGCCAACCTAGGTAGCTGTGACCATGACTGTAAAGGCGACCAGAGGGAAAACCCCCAGTGACAAGACAGAAGAACATTGAAAAGGAAGAGGTCAACACTGACAGGTATATTAGACTTTTCTGAATCAGGGTTTGTTCCCAGCCATTGGAGACGCTGCAACATGACAGCAAGAGGTCAGCAGTCCACTATCAGATCAGGCAGATGGACGTTCTTATTACCGCCGTGCTACGTGCAAACATGAGGAATTTAGTCCACATGGCTCAGGAAAATGCATTAATTCAGTGTGAAGTATCGGGGTGTTGACAGTAAGTTTGTAAGTTTAATGAAACAATCATCGTCCAAACACCTGATCTTTCTGGCCTGAGCAGTTATTCTATCCACAACCCGGCGGTAACTGATAATTTGAAGGACGGTTTTTATTGAGATGTAGCACAAGTGAATGACAGCGGTTAGGTTAGATGAATTAATAGGCGCGGCAATCGTAAGTCTGATGACTGTTTGTATTGTTGTACCATTTGTGTTATAGAACATAAGTGGCGCTGTTTCTGACAGCCACGTCTGATTTTTACTGCAATACCAGTGATATCATTAGCCAGGCACTACTGATTGTGCTCACTGGCATGGCTGATATTTTCGTTACAAAGAATACGTTCATAAAATCCTTAAGCTGTTCAGTTTGTTGCGATGCATTCACCTCTCAGTAGACATTTCTATTTTTACTATTTTTTTTACAACCCCGCACGCTGTGTACTGCGATAAACTCTGGATATTTCGCGAAACGACTCCATATGACTGAATTATCTGCCGAGGTATTATGAAACCTATGGGGACATGAACCAGAGTTGCAAACCGCAAATCGTTGAAACGAAAGTGTCAACTTCCAATTATTTGCTCTGCAATTTTCCTTACTTGTGATGAACGAATGAAACAATCAAAAGACATCGTTGTTTAATTCCAAGGGTACTGCAACAGAACAAGTTTACCAACTTCCACATAACTGCTGCTCTCTTATTGCTTTATATTTGTGGTACCTGTTTTGAATTGCAGTGCACATGTAAGCATTATGCACTTTGTAGTTCCTTTCAAAAATATCGCATCAATCGTTCAATTTAAACACAATGACGAAAGTTAACAAACAAAAAAACAGTCAAAGTCGCATTAACTTAGCTACCTTTGTACGGGGTTTTCATTTTTGTGTCAACCAGATGATCAGAATCCTGGCAGGATTAACTTGGAAGATGTACGGAAGATATGGAGAATTGATCATTTTTGATTACTGTAATCTTGAACGATATGGACGTTGTAAGGAGGCGATAGTGTAGTCACTTTAGTTCTAAGACATTTGGTGTGCGTGATGGGACGCTTTCAGTTTTTCTTGAAGCATTCTGATGATTATTTCACATGACCCAAATTGTCTGTCGCTTGGTTAGAGCAATCTACAGGTCAAGAGCTCTTCTACTTCCATTATGCGTTCGTTAAAAAGCCAGATATAATAGACCGCATAAGAACCTCCATTCAAATCGGTACCACTGATCATGGTGCTGTAGGACTTTGTCAAATGTGCAAATCTAAACTGCGAATTAACCAATGTGTGAGTCTGAATTTACCCCACGAGACAAACTCCTAAACATTCAGAGCATAGTTAAAAGAGCTTGCACGGCCAAGTTACTTGAAAAAACTCAATCTAGATAATCACCAGCAAGCAGTTGTTATAGCAGTATCTGACATGATAACGGAACATATCACACAAAGCTATCCCCAACCAACCAAAGATCTAGGGTGCGTGAACAATATTACCAAATGTATGGTTGGCCAAAATCGCTTTGCTTGCAACTGGTGTTGAATAGAACAGAGTGATTTAGTTTAGGTGGCATATATCTAATTGCTTAATTCCACTAAGGCTGCCTTAAGGCAGAATTGATTCATAAAGAAATAAGTATTTATTTCAGAAGCTGAGGGTGAATCTAACGGTACATCACAAAGAATTAATAAGTAGGATGAACAGGATCGATAGTTTCCAACTTTTAACACCTGGTGAATTGATAAACGTAGACGTGAAAGACTACACAGGTGTGTATATCTACCCATCCGTAGTTTCTACTAAATTAATCGAACATATCTGACTGGAAATTTGACACATATGTTATCATGAGTAAGAACCAAACTGGGAGAACGTTTTTGTCATATAATTCCCCTCTTTGCAGACCGGGTTTTCCCGGTCATATTTTGCGACTGAGATAGATAAACATCCAACAACTCTGCATTCAGTCAGTAACGATTGGCTTACTACTGAAAATACGTAAAAACGTATAGTTTCCTCAACTTTGCAAGACGAGCGCAAACATTGCTGAATAAAACTTTCTATCAAAAACTTTACTATTATTTGTTTCAAAAGTGATGGAGGAATTGCTCGTTGCTTTTTTCGGAGTGAAGGAAGCTGGGTGTGGATTTTTGAATAAACCACAGCATGGGTCTCATAAAATAGTCCCACGTTTCTCTACTTCACTAATCGTCCTTCACTTATCGCTTCCAAACAGCAAAGGGGACACTTGTGGGAGGATGTACTGTACGCCATACTGATGCCCGCTGTTGAGTAATGTATCGATTAGACCGCACTAAGTTAAAAACGTTTCGGTTCTTTGAGGAGCTTATATCAATTGATTTGATTAAAAAGCAGGAGACATTCATCACACGGCACGCGTTGGTGCTTTTGACGTGCGGTGTATGCGTGTTTAGATTATTCGAGATAGCGTGTGTGACAAGAATACTGCAAACTTTTGTCGCACGGCAACATTTTGATCCACGCACCGAATCATGCTAGACAACTGATAGCCCGAAACCTTGAATGTTGAAACAGACCCGCAAATGAAGAACTAACTACTGATACAAATTTCCTGGGATACTTTAAAACATTCTACAGAACCAACCGATTGTTCCAGCAAAAATAACAGTAATGATAGACTTTGGAGACAAAAGCTCGATAGTTAACAAACTGAATGTAGGGTTAAGGTAAGTGCACGTGTGTCAGACAAGGGGACTATCTTGACCTTTTTGCTATTCCTATATTCGTCTGTAATTTATCAGACATTGTAATACCATCAAAGATACCTTAAGCTGCTGATACATGAAATATCGTTAGGTGTTTTACAAAACGCTTACCAGATATTTGATATTGATCGTACTGCAACGATTGTGGGGATGCCAATTTCTCTTTCTGAACAAAGTTCCAATGAATAGAGCGGTTTCGATCAACTCCAATTCAGTATATATAGAGTTTAGTAACACCTTAAAACTATTGACGTCCTCGCTAAATAGGTTGACAAAATGAGTATCTAGCAGTCGATTTCGGGGTTACAACACCGCAGCAAGATCCATCCAACAAGCAAATCGTTCGAACGATTTGCACGTAATGACCGGGACTCAGTTGGTAAATATCAAAAGAAACCAGGTTATGTGGTAACAGGTGGTTGAAAATCTTACAACCGACAAGGGAAACAACCATGAATCATATCTACGGAAAATTACCCGAATACCATCAAGGAGAACATGAAAAAATTCAATCCTCCAAATTAGACCCTACCCGCACTTGATCGCAGCCTTCGCATTCATGTAGGCTCTTCAGCTAGCTTATTTCGACAAAACACTAGACCCGAGTTTTCTTGTTATTATAACCCATATGTAATACCTATCTTCTTTTGGGCCGTAATTTATAGGATTAATGTAGACTCAAACGCTGTACGCTAGGAAATTAAGAAATGATGTCGGTGTCTCGTAAACTCGAAACACGACAAAACTATAAATCAGCTACCTGGCATACCATAAAACACACAAGCACGTCCCGACATTCACCACCCATAATGGGTTACCAGAATTTCGCGTAATTTTTTCGTCAAGCATCCAGGAACATGTTGGCATTAGGGCATGTGATGCTCCCTTCGACTTTATCTTTTCGAGAAATTCCGCGTTCGAAAATGCACATGAACTTGATCACAGGCACAACCAGTGTTCTCCAAGACACGAATGACATTCACTAAACCATTGATCACTCATTTTATTAGTTCATGAGCTGCTGCCTAAGTCTATTCCAAAAGAGGTCAAATGCATGTTGCTATTTCAATCAACAATTACCGAAATCGCTCTCGGTTAGACAATGCACCTAACATCAATTTTGTTTCTTCCATTTGGCGGTTTATTAACAGATCTATATATATAAACTCACAGCTTATACAACAGTGAGAGGAATCTGGTCACTGACTCAAGCTTACTGCCGGGCTACTGCGCGGTGCTTCTTTTAGTGCCAAGTATATTCCGGGTTTTGTCGTTTACCTGATGCAAACGTCAAATAAAAGTTGTCGGGCTGGATGCAAAAACAGAATTGCAGCATCAACCTCCAACAGCTCATGTAATTGACTTCATCTCATGATCATGACCTTGGTCAGCAACAGCAGCTGCTGCAGAGACATGAGCACATTAGTGGTTCGCGTTGGTGTCTAACTATCATACATCTATGAAAAAATAATATACCGTAGTCAAAAATGGAAAAGAAGTAGGGATTGGGCCTAACCGTTAAAAACAACTAGGTTTGTACTCATAGTAAACATTATACTGTCCGCCTCTTTCAATAAACAAACATGGACTCCGATATGATTTGACGGTTTGCACATCTGGGTTACTTAATGAGCTAAACGGGATGACGCGAAGGTCACACCAGAAGAGCCAGTCATGCAGGGTAGACTAGCAGGTAGAGGGAAACATCGCTATCCGTAAAAACCGGTAAAATTTGTAGTACACAGCCGCCTACCCACTGCTTTGTGGCCCAAGTTTTTAAAATGGAGACTTTTGTTGAATACCCTAATCACTCACCTATCCAGCTATATGCTGGGTCATATACATCCAGAAATACTTGACACTACTTTTTTCATTCATCTTTGTTAATTTCGTTGCGCAAAACTGATTGCCGTATTTGCTGCATATATATGTATAAATATGAGTGATAGAATGCACTCTACTGCTCACCACTTTTCACTATCCTGATCAAGCTGGCTCTTGAACCTTCTAGAACCTCATTTCTGATTCCATAACAGGTATAGCTACCACCACCTAGGCATAGAATACGAATTAATAAAGGTGTTTTCGAAGTTCACACTTTGAAACAGAGAAATCAGCTTGGAACCAGAGTCCAGAACGATAGGTAACATATCGATCTTTTATTGTCTATTCAGTACTAGTTGGACATTTTGTGTGACTTCATGACTGATGCTATGCTTCAGACTAGAGTAGTCCGACACGACGATCACAACTAAACCGGTGAACTAAATGCCCGATATCAGTAAACTCCAACAGATAAAGACACTACAGTCCATCTGGAGAAACGTGAACTAATTGACAGCTGTTACATTCCTATGCGTTAACAATTCGGTCATTCTTATATACGTGGTGAAATAGAGCCTTTCAGAAATTCACCTGAACATCCTATGTTCAAAGATGTGGGAGGGGGACAAGAGACGACTTTATTCAAAGATATCTGTTCAGCTATTGTCCAACTCCAAAAAGAGACACTTACAACTACTTGTCTATCTCAGAGGCCTTTACTGGACAGAAATCACGTCGCATTTTCCACACACTCTACCCGGGTCATACTATCAAACTCATCCACATAACTCCGATGGAGATTTGGTTCATTCGCCCACGTGACTGTAAGCAGGGGCCCTGTATATTAGCAACCCTGTATACATCAGGGATCGTAGAGTTAGTAATCTAAACAGGGCAACTGGCAATGCAAATCGGAGGTTAGTTTGGAATACTTCTTGGTATACGTCGCAAACCGAAGCGCACAGAAGACCAGGGTCCAACTCCAAGTACGAATTATTTACAACCACATCAGTAGACTAACAAAATGTGAACAGCAGGAAAGACCACTCCAGGTTTATTTAGGGATGCCTTCATACTATCAGATAGTATGAGATTAATATTACAGGCGCCTCTATTTTCAAAGTTCAGAGACTAAAACCCTTGACAGACTGAGGCATACTGACACATGTTTGTTACTATTCTCTTGATCAACCTATTTGGCTCGCTGATAAAAAGACATTTTAACCTTGTGTACAATGTCTACCCTTCGCTTATTCATTCATTGCTACAATTGGTGAGGGTGGGGGTAATTCTGGTCTGCTGGCTACCGTAGTCAGTCAAAATAAAGGCATCTGATAAACAACCATTGAGATTGTTATTTACAGACGGAGCATCCTGAAAATCTTGTTTTTTACCCCTCACTCAAAAAAGAAAAAAGAAACCATAAGCCAAGTATTCATTCGTGGACGACAGACAAAGGTATATGTTCTCTGAAGTTGTAGATAATCTGATTCACAACGTATGGTTTTTGAGAAACAACTGTCAGCATTATGAATCTCTTAGTTTGGATTATTTTTTTTAACAAATTGGCAAAATAATCAAACCTTTGCTGCTGTTTAGATGTGTCCACCTTTGTTCTAACATAAACATGCATTCAGGTAGGTGGATAACAAAAATCATATAAGTTGTTCCTAAATATGATCTTACCACAAGCCAGTTGTTTATGAACGAATTATGAATATTCATACTTTCAAGTGGACAGGGATCCATTGTACAAAGTTACGGAAGTACGCGGCGCCGAATGTGATGGTTCCAGAAATGCAGAAATGAAGTAGTTAACTTAGCTAAACCCCATAACGCTCTGGACTGAGCAAATCAGGTAGTTATCTCTTGATCGCAATTGTACAGCTTTCTATCAACATTGTAATAAAACAACAATAATGAGAAATAGGTTCGGTGACAGCAACTTATTCCTGTTAGACAGCCATATGTGTACACGAGTACTGTTTAATTTATAATCAATTAGTCAGCAACAATTCAACAGCTTCAGATCAAAACAACTGTTCGGAGCTTATGTTCTTTTAATTACAAGACCTGAAATAAATAATTCTCTTTGTGATTTTGTTGGAAGCTGACTGTATCTGTCTGCAACAACAAGTCAAATAGGTCAAGAAAAAATGTTTAACGGGTCTCGGGAGATGAGCATAGGTTGTGTTGTTTGTTTAAATTGGCAGTAAAATCAACCGATTTCATTTTGCTGTTTATATTTGATTTCCGGGATCAACTGGAAATCACACTATATGCGTGATAACTTGGA
>JTDE01001056.1:53531-107377 GCA_014338405.1 Paragonimus skrjabini miyazakii
AACACACGAAATTGTGAAATTAGACCTGATTTAATACGATGGGTTCCGACTTAGTCGTCACCCGGTAAATCCTCCAACTGAAATAACCTGCCACTTTCTTCTGGTCTTAATAGATGATATGGAGAATTGCTTCATTACATACTACACAATTAATCATTCTGTGCAATTCCTAATTATATTTATCTTAATTTTTGCTTATTGATGATGTGAAGTATGTCTGTTGACTCGTCCACCGACATGGTCAGCTACGTGTTTTGGATAGTGACTATTATTTAGTCAACGTACTGGAATTAATAAGTTTGGTGCCTGTGCTTTTGCTTACCTGGTCGCGTGATGTGACTGCTGATATATCCGTATGGTGTGTCTAGATGTGAAAACACATGACCAAGAGTAATGTACTATGTTCAAATATAATCGAAAGTTCATTAACTAATTCGGGTTTTAATAGTTGGTAATAAACTGGATTGAGCTGAACTCGACAAACGATTGATGTTGTCTGCCGTAGGCTTTATGAATGTTTGAAACTCACTGAATGACTAGGGATATTGATTGGCCTCTGTAACTGTCCATTTTTGCAATTAAACCACCCGCGGTGAGAATTTTTAAGCACATGGGAACACATGATTGGATAACCGTTCAAACTGGAGTTTAGTCTGAAATAAGGTTACTTGAATTTGAGTCATATTTTATTTTCTCCTTATAAGTGTGGATGGACACAGTCCATCTCGGATTGCCTGTTTGCAGTGGTTACAACCAAACCCTTACATTGGCACTTTTTGATCAGTTTCGTTTCTTGGACTCATCAGGTAGAGATAGCCTGAATGAGGAATCGAACTGGCTACCCTTCGCCTCACGAGGCAATGCTCCAATGTGCTTAGTCACCAAAATCTGTAAGCATCGTTTGTGATAGGGGCCTTTGTATGTAATTAAGGTATAATTGGTTTTCACTCCGTTGACGTAAATGCATCGATTTACTGTAGATGATTTTGAGGATGATGTAGCGTTTCTTATCATTTGGCGACATACCAGATTTTAAGAACTTTCCGTCACTAGATAGAGCAGTAACATGTTGAGTTCTTCTTGACGTACTCATCAGCTAACCTTTGCAAAGTCAATAACCCAATTTAACGAAAGAACTTTGTTCATTTCACAATATATTCTTATCTCAGAAACACAGTTTTTTCAGAGGTTAGTAGTCTGTCATAATGTAAGAATCAGGTATAATGAAATAGTAACCGCCAATAAAACTCAGTTGGGACACCTGCGATCTGTCGCTGTGGCTTTAAAACAGAGGTGTTTTTATTGGCAAAATTGATCAAACGTTAAACGTATCAACCATTAAATCAATGAGACTATTCTGTCAGAAGTGACAAACATGCGCTAATCATATTTTTTGTACAAATTTTCATAATTATTGGGACTTCTTGATCAAATCCGAATAGCTAATTGATTCACACAGAATCGCCACTACAAGTCATTAATGAACATTTGGCGATCATTTTGAATAACGAATTGAAAGAAAGTTTGTATGTTTGCATATACCTCCAGCAATGTATTTGTTAGACATCCAGTCTCTGCCTAACATTTTGTTTTTTCGAAACTTTGAGCACTCAATTTTGATCATTCATATCATTCACACATAATATTCGTTAGCAAGAAACTATTTATCTTTCAAAGACTTACTCAAGAAACTTGAAGGAGGAAGTGTGTCCATTTTGGAAGGTTTTCTTTATGGAACAATTATAAATTAATCCACTCTGAACTCTTTTTGAAAGTATTGATGCGACATTTCAACATGTGTTGGACAGGAACATCGAGTACTGCTGGGTTGACTACGTAATTTTATTCTTGAAGCAGCCTGCGACTCAAAGTTGAAACGTTGCGCCTCGGTTACTTCACACAGTTGTTGGGCAAGTGAGCTTAACAGATTCCTAAATTTGTTTAAGTAGACACTACAGTGTCTTTAGTGCGAACCATTTGATCCACAGAGTAGATAAAGCAACTCAGTTACATTATATGTACATAAGTTCTAGTGAACTACCCGGTGTGATTACATAAGAATATGCATTTTATCATCCATCAAGCATTCTCAGTTCACTTAGCTGCCGTTAACGTTAATGTCTCGAAATCCCATCACCTGTCGCGTAACCTTGCGTTTACAATGTTTTCAGATTTTTAGTAACTAAAAACGCTTTACTTCTGTACAGCAACACCTTTGTATCACTCTCCGCATATTGTTCAAATTGAGTAAGGTGACCTTGCGACATAGTACAAAATGTGTGCACACCGATCTGCTTTTCCCTCTGTTTGCGCAATCCGTTGTCGATATCGCATGGATCTCTCATCCAATAATTCAGCAAAATCAAACTACAAACATCGTTTCAGATCTAGTCTGACTTCAACAGCCAAAGCGTAACTTCATAACGTTAGTGGCCAACCCTAATACCTGTGAACACTTTCGGTAGGTCCACAACCGCGATTACTTTGAGTTATTTGAACTGGATATCTTTTGTTGCATTCGTTTTTTTTTTATATTGCTGATAGCTTAATGAGATTAGTTCAGGTCTTCTTACGTTATTAATTAACTTATACTTGATCACTACAGTTTCTTACAAGAACACATTACCCTCTTTCTGTCATCTTGAGGTTTTGTACATCAAGTGCTCCCTGACACTAAATATTACAAATTCCTTTAAGTCTGTCCACCAGACTGGAGCCTAAGTTCATGCTGAATTTGCTCATGTTTGAGAGCGTTTGTCTTTTTTATTCTGTGTTCCTTGTGTGGTACTTGTTGAACTGTCCAGGACATACCTGGTTTTTGTTACTGGAAAGTTCGTCGTTACAAGCTGAGCGGTATATGTCCATTTTGTTTGGATAAATCTGACAGTCCTCCTCTTTAGCCGTTAGTATTAAACACGGAGATAGGTCTCTTAGAAACCAGCACGGGTGAATTTTGACCTCCGAAGTTATTTGAAACTCTCTCTCAGGGGTTAGGATTGTGGTCTT
This sequence comes from Paragonimus skrjabini miyazakii, assembly GCA_014338405.1. Lineage (NCBI taxonomy): Eukaryota > Metazoa > Platyhelminthes > Trematoda > Plagiorchiida > Troglotrematidae > Paragonimus > Paragonimus skrjabini miyazakii. The sequence goes on from JTDE01001056.1 coordinate 56,538, forward strand.
TTTCAACCTCATCAGACATTGTACATATTGCCCTGGGGAAAAAGTCTAATTTAGGTTGAAATGTTTTTGAAAGAAGTCAAGATGTCAGCTCATTTGCCGTATAGTATCGATCCATCAGCGAAGATCGAAAATGTTGTTGGGATAATGTTCACTTAGAATCTGCGGCTATTTTTTCTAACACCGACGTGACTCTGACATGAAGTATTGTATCTATGAAATCAGATTATAGTGAACATGTGGGCTAGCCCGTAGTAATATCGTGAACATTTTTGAGAATTTTTCAGTCATCAGTTCGTTGTGATGACTATTGTCTAGATGTTTTACTTGGCCACTTCAAAATGTTGTAAACCGAAAGTAAGTTTAAAATTTCGGACAATTTCGTAGATAGGTATCAGGGTGCACATTCTGAAAACCAATGGTAGAGGAGAAGATCAAACTCAAGAACAATATTGAAATCGAACAATCAGTAAGCCGTGAATTCTTAAAGGGAATGAAACACCGATAGTTAAATGAGCGAGAAACATCATCATAACCAAAGAAATATAATGGACATTTACAGAACTGGTGAAAAAACGAAAAACTTAGTAAAAAGTGGAGCTGCGATGAAACGAAGGAATGAAATAAATGGAGTTGGCAAATAAGTGAAAACAAAAACCATAAAAATCGAGCCATCTATCAACCTCCAAACCATAATTCAGATGTAGGAACTATTTCATAGTTTGTTTCAGACAATTGTTTCATAATTAATGGTTACCCTGAGGACGTCATAAACCTGATCGATCGTCCATTGTAAACGTACGTTCCTCCTAATCAAAGAAGGATTAGTCGAAAAAACAATTTTTAATCGTTGATCTTGAAACTGTCTCACCCATCATCACGAAAAATAGATTTAGGCAGTAAGACCAATTATCATGACAGAGTTACATTTGCCCTTTCAATCTTCCATTCAGTTTTATCTTACCCGTTTGTAACTGACCGGTTATGAGTCATCTGAAAGAGAAACTTAATCCGAACACCATCCACTGTAAACGGGTTGTTGAGTGAATTCACAAACCAAATTCCAAAATTTAAGCCAATTCATTTTCTGTTAAGATAGTCTGAGGGGAATTGATGGGAGAAAAGAATGGTCAGATGGTTGCCAGAGGATGGATGATTTTTTGTGACAAGTGATCCGTTTTGCTAATTACAGGACTGTTTCTTGTTTACCCAAGAAAAACTATACATGCCCATCACATTCGAGACCGTACGGCTACTTTAAAATAAATAACGGAGCACACATTTATTTATTGTGATAAACAACATTTGAGTCAATCTGTTTACTATGAATGAACATTATGTATGTTCGTGTTCCTCCCATTTTATGTAACAAATAGATATTTACGTATGCAACTCAGTGTCTGGCCATCGTTCAATAGAAATAAATGAAAATTGAGTTGCTACTTCACTGCACAACTCATTCTTCATAGTGGAACAGTAGAAATGAGGCTAATATTAATTTAGCTTAGGAAAAATTTTGTTGTGACTGACCAGATCTGTGTATTTGGACATTTTATAGATGAAAACCGTAAAAGATAGCCTCCGTTCTACATATGCGCGGATTGTCACTCGTTCTATCACATTAGCACTAATTAGGACTGATTAGCAAAATGCGCAGTTGCCTGTTTCAGCTATGTTTTCAATTCTATTTTCGAACAGTGATTTTCAGTTTATGATTTTTTGTTACATAGTACGCGTCAGCCAGTATTCGGTGGAATTTGACGCATTATGAACTATGCACATTCACTGTGATTCCCTTTTTATTCCTGCTGGTATCGTTTTAGTCAATAAAATGGGTTATGGTTAGTTTGCTGCTACGGCGGGATCACCAGTCCTTAATGGAATAATCGATTAGGTAACAAACATATCGACATTTCATAATTCCTTATTGGTACGCACTCTCGTTCATGTGGCAACGATACTGTAGAATTGTTTTCTCACTCCATTCACACGAAATTATGATTTGTGGTTTGAGACGGCGGTCTAGTTTGTAATATGCATATAAATATATATATAGAATATTACCAGCATACAGCCTGACCATCGTGGCTGATTTGTAAAAGACAGCAACAGAACGTCATTCCGTCAGTTTGGTTCATCCTCAGCATAGACCATGTGCAACCCTTGCCTGATAGATTGTGGGAACCTCTTCGTTATTCCAAATAAGGAAAATGAAAAGATTAACCATACTGAGGTCGTTCATATGCAGCAGGAACAGAATGAATAATTCCCCATCTTAGATAAATAGAAACCAGTTCATGTATAGCAATAGTTCAGGCCTCTTTTTTATTGCGAACTAACAAAATCAAGTGTGTACTGAACTTTGAATGTCGGTTACAAATTCGGAAGATGTGCAGACAATTCCATACGATCTTAACTGGTCAGAAATGTGTCTGAATACGAGTGTCAGTTTAGTCTTTTCCGAAAGTAAAGTTAATCAGAATTCATCCTTATTCAAAGGCATACTGATATTCGCCTTATGCATGTGACAGCGTTTATACTTTTACATGTTAAACTTTACATGTGGTGTCTGGCTTACACTATGCATTTCATACATTTGGTTTGGAACGAGCAAAAGGGTACAAGTCCTTTTTAAATCGTTCACATACCCCAGACATATTTATTTTGTTATACTATGTTTTCAGTAACGTCCGAAATGTGTGTTGAAATGATGTTTAGTATGAAAATAGTTTTGAAATTATTGTGGTTCCACAAGAGCGGCGGGTTGGTACTAGCCATTTTCCCTAGTCCGTTTGTCAAATGGAGTACTATTTTGGGAAACGCTTGAGTGGTTCTTAGATATCTCGTGGAGTAATGAAATAATTTCAACTATCCGATCTGCATATCCTATCAAAATTGGTTCATAGTGATAAATTTGGTGGACAAACTACACACGGTGGGTCAAACGACCCAAATCAGTGTAATTTAAGTTTTGCCTGTCCAAACTACTCGAAGGGTGTTTCATTTATAATGCTACTCACAAAATACTTTTACATTTACTGAAATACTTCATAGCTAACTTTGTTGAAAAATTGAATGCGCGTAAAATCTTTTTCTCTGTTAACGATCTTACAGCATGAAAACCCTCATTCTGAGGAGAACAGGATATTTAGTTCCACAATGATGCTTAAGTGAAATTAGCATAAACTTTGCATTTCTAAGTAAATGTATCAAGCATGACCCAATGCTGTGATCTGAACCACAATAAACAAGAGTTTGTTCATAGTATCTGTCCAAAAACTGGAAGTTCGTGACAAAACATCGGTCATTGTGTTCGCCAGTTCACACAAAATTTAGGTTGTTGACGCTGATCTGGGCGTCTAGGAAGTATAGTGGTAAAACCTTAGACGAATAACTTAGACACATTTTATTCCAGTTAACTCATATTTGATGTGGAAATTCTATAAGATGTGAAGAAATTGTAAAGCCCTAAAATTTCTTATAGGAGTTTTCTGGTGGGTTAACGTTCAAAATATGGTATGTGGCAGTTGATACTTATAACCAAGTAGGAAAATATTCAAGCATTTCACAATCAGCAAATCAACCCAGGTTTATTTTCGGCGTTCATCAATTGGTTAGTAAAAGTTCCTAGTATTTGAAATCCTTAGTTTTATGTGTAGGCCGAGAAAACGTAGTTATTTTTTAGTGAACGTCACTATCTTACTTCTGAGGTTATGCGACTTTTCAACGATCCATTTTTATGGTGCTTTATAATTTTGGCCGATTAATACGTTGCGTATTTTTGAAGTACAATGTGGCTAACCAATTAACAAAGGCCTGACGATTATACTTTATACAACATCCAGACTTCCTAAGTCGCAATATACTCTTCTAAAACAAATCGTTCTATCCAAAGCAGACACTGTATTTATTAAATTGCCTATTCTTCCCGTTGGTACATAGTTATTCGGATAATTCACAATACTTACATGGATACCTAGAGTTTTCAGGCAGTAGATTGGGACCTTAACAAGAAAATAAAAATGTACTGCTAATAACGGCAACAGTAAGATGCATCGAATTACCTTTCAAGGGTTCGTTTGACAAAGTAGTGTTTACAATAGAAAGACATCTCTAGCGATCGAAGTTTCGATGAAAGTGTTTGATCGTTCTTTCTCTTTCCAGCTGATTCCATGATCAAATTTTTCGCTACTTAGGCAATTACCAAACGTTTATGCTAGATTGGAACATCCGTTGACCCTACGTTCCAGAGGATGATGTAAAACATTAGAGCTTCAGATGTTGTGTTGTGGTCCGTTCGTAGTTAGTTGTCTAAATTCTCACTGTTTTCAATTCCTGTTGTAAGATTGTCAGTGTGGGATAATGCATTTTAACAGGAAAACTCGGGCAGAATGCACTTAACTTGTTCAACTTTTAAATTGGTTCAACCAGATTTTTAATGAACCCGGTATATTACCGTGCGGTTTTAAGTTGAACCCAAAATATCCCGACACAGTTACGTGTCAAGAGATATGGAGGCACCATGATAAACAAAAATGAATACCACTCAACGCCTTCAATTTATACTAACACCAGTTATTCAGCTTCATTAATAATTAACTAATAAATGAAAAATAATTGAACAAGTGAAAATAAGTGACGCCCTCTTTACGAGTGAGAAATAAAACTTCTGACAAATTTGCCTGAAGGAATTATACTCATGGAGTTTGCCGGTTAACGGATGTGAGGGATACACAGCATTCGGCGGGAAACTTCTTTACGAGCTGTAACGATGTTAAAATAATAATTACTCTTTTTAGAAAAACACTCAAGAGAATGGCTTAAGAAGGAGAATGAAAAATACAAAAGGAGAAAAAGCTAATCGATAAAGACCACTGCAACGAGAAAAGAAACGTTTACTTGTCTAGGTCCACATCAATCAACAAAATGTCGTAGTTTTAGGAAAATGATCAACGCGAAAGAGGTCTGAATGCAACGGTTTTTGTTATTTGTCCAGAAATAAGAAATGATCGGTACAGTGGTTAGAAAACTTTGATGATCGCAGCAACCGGGGTTTTGAAGTTTTCACTTCAACGTATCCAGTAATTAGCCGAGATTTCTTGAAGTTTAGATTAAGCAATCGACTGAATAAAAAAAAGCAGCGAGAAAAACGATGTGGCACATCTAATAAAAATAAACGAGTATTTGACAACACTACTTACGTCACAGACAACTGGCCAAAAACACAAATGTGATGCTCAGACAATCAGCTTACAATGTATAGTCGAAAACGTGGGAAGTCAAATGTGGAATTATATTTTATTTGTAGGCAGAAAACGGTTTTAACTTAGTGTGAATTGAGGCTGAAAATGCTAACTGCTTACGCATATAATCCACAAGCTGCTTTCGTTACAAAAGTGTGATAATTATACATCATACATTACATTTTATGATAGCTTGTTATTTGTTGATGTGTGTTCCTAAAATGGCTATTGATTCCAATCGAGCTCGATAACATGCTCGACAGACATGCATATCAGGAGGTTTCAGGCTTCATTGAGTATGAAAACAATATAGAGAGATAAATTTAGTAAGTAAAAATCACATAGAAACTGACATCTGTCCAGTCAGCTTAATCTGCGGATGAGACGTTTTATATGCAGGGTGCACTATAGTTTTATCGGTTAGCACAGAAAGGTAGATGATCTACGACTATCAATGAATAGACGTTTTTTATGTTGCTTGACAACGGTAAAGAGAAGCTTAAGTTGGATGAATGAAAGTCAGTTTATAAAGTTATTGCATTGCAACCAGGCTAACAACGAATAATAAAACAGTGAAAAAAATTAGGAAGGCCTGCATGTTTGTTAAGCTAGATGAGAGAGTTGGATGAGTGATCAGTAAGTCTGTATTGCATGTTGTTTCATGAAATCGATAGTCGAGTACGGTTTCTAAATTCAATCTTTCCAATAACGCCAAAAACACCGCAGTCCAGTATGAACAGATTTTGGGAGCAGAGATTTTCTTCAAAAATAGCTCGCTCACTCTGCACATCTTTCATTTAACGTCCCACTAAACATTCGTGCCAGAATTTTAATAGGACTTCTGATTGAAACAACGTTGGATCAGATTTACGCATTTAAAATCTTCTAGGACCGGGTTAAGAGGGTGAGTTGGAAGCTTGTGTTACAGGCTATCTCCCACGCACGTGCCATGTGATTCAACCGTGACTGCTATGTTGGGCAGTGTTTCAGCATAACCAGGCCATACTGTCGAAACAGTTTTATGTACAAAGTTACCTGTTCATTTCACAAACCAACTTCAGTCAATCACAGCTTATACATTTAACCTTGTTTTGCCATGGAGTGTGGATTATTTTGTAGGTGAAAATTAGTGCTCTTATGCGGTGTTCGTATGTTACTGAGAACGGATATATTTCCGTTAGTCTTTCTGAGTATGAATTTTCGTGAGCCCTATACTTCTTCTAGTGACTCTTACCTGAACGTGTCTAATAATTACCGAACCCTTTATCAAAAGATCGACAGGCATGTGTGTTCGTTTTCAGTTGTAGGCAGATTGTGCCGGCTTCAGGGTGGAATATTTCACAAATTCGTTTTGAGGACTTTAAGACTACCTGTGCATTTTTGGCCATGGCTGCACAATTTGTCGACACACCCCAACTATTTATCACTAAGGCCCATAGTTCTCATTTGCATAATGAACTGGGTAGCTTAATATCAGCCAGTATGATCAGAACGACAAACGTACACGGCTTTGGATTCATTGACGTCAAACCTGAAGTCAATTTATTTGGACAACTTTTACGTTTTCTCATCTTCTGGATATTATGACTCAAGAGAGTTTAAAGATTTCAGTCCAATATTCGAATCGATGGAGGATATGTGCCGAACCTTATAGAACTACACACTATCGTGTCGATGAGGAAGTAAAAGTAAGCACATTGTTGTCTTGAAATGAGCTGTTCAGAATTAACCTATTACAACCAACTGTAACTTGTGTTCAGTTACAAGCTGTATCGACAACTACTCAACTGTCCAAAATCTACAAAAACGCCGGCCCAAGTAGATTGACAATTACAACGTGGTTGGTAAATTCGGCTTGGAAGTTTATTGACTAAACGATAGACCGAAGCCAAACAGTGAGGATCTTGTACTTAGGTACGATTACATCGGTACGCTTGTCTTAGGGGGATGAGGCGGTAGACAGCACATCACGAACTGGAAGTTAAGAGCGTGATTCAGGCCTCCGTTAGAAGTTTACCGACAGAAGAAGTTCGTTTCAATGGTCGGTATATCACCAACTAGAATCACTACTGATCGGCATCATTTTAGGCTACCATTTTGAAGAGTACTGCAACTAAATAGTTGAATGGTGAGAGTATTGGAGGAGCTCATATATATTAGAGTGCTTGCCCAGATGATAATTGACGCTATATGCCAGTTTGATTATTGACTTCCACGACGAGGTAGGCGGCCTAGTACTAAATAAACTGAAAGTAGTGTCTGTGCACCTAGAACTGTAACAAAGTCATCAAATGCACTGACCAAAACCATTCTGAATTCTCGTAACTCTATCCATAAGTGAAACCATATTCCGTTGATTCAAGGAAGAGAGTAACTTCAACTTACTTGAAAAGTCCTGACTGTGGGGTTATTGATTGGGTTGAATGGAAAGATTCTGTTCATTCTGCCTTCAAAGGGATCAGCCAAATTGAACATCGTTCACAGAAGGTTGTGTTTCAGTGCTTGAATTCTATTATTCACTTGTGGCGTTGCGGTTAACACGCAATCCACACATACACGACAGCCGGAGAAAGAATTCTGGTCCCGACGAGGAGATGTAGTACTGGTGAGCTCAAATAGGAGAAGATACTAAGTATTTTGTTCCCTTTCGAAGCGGGCCAGGTGAAAAACTCATCTGAATGCCGAAGCTGCAGTCAAGTGTGGCTGGTGTTCAGTCAGAGATAATCCAAATTAGCAAACCTACTTATATTGAGAAAACTTGTGTCAACAGCTACTAGGTCGTGACAAGTAAATCCACCTTGTTAATCTACTAGGTAGGTATGCTGTTGTTAGTATATTACTTCTATTGTAGCCAAGTGTTATCTTCTCATCAGGTCGCTAAATATGATGTACCTCAAGACTACACAACAAAACTCTGTTCTTCAGATACGACTGTGATGGTTTGAGTGTAACTTCTAACACTATTTCGTTGTAACGTGACTTATTTGGTTTGAGGAAGGGATGGAACACTTGTAACCCCCAAACTGTTAATTTTAAAAATATACGCTTCTGTCTTCATCTGTTACCTACAATGGTCTTCCGCAATTCAAAGAGCAGAAAACAGATTCATTAGTTCAGGGTGATGGTAAATATATACCGGTTCCTTCTTGCCATCCACAGTTAGTTCGATTGACGTTTTCACGTCTCATTGCCTAATTTTATGATTGACTAGAACCAGCACTTGCTCCAATGAATAGGCTGTTTGTCTGGAGTTTTGTTTGCCAGTCGAAGAAGGATTTCAAGTTTCTGATGGCAACAGTGAAAAATGAGCACAGTATTTCAGAACTCGGTGACTGATTGTAAGTTCAAAACTGCACATATTTTTGTCGCTCTGTTTGTACACTATTGAATTCAAGTTCATAAGGTCATGTCACTAGTTCAACTGTCATTATCCATGTATTTTTTTATTTTTAAAGATTTCACAGAGTGTATACCCAAAGTTCCATATTTCTAGAAGTAGAACATAAGTTCTTGATGTGATGTAGATTAGGTTGATGTAACAACACATCATCAAGTGAACCGAGGGTAATTCGACTTTTGTTGTTTCTTAGACATTTTTGAGAGTTTCAAAATGAAGTTCTGTTATCAGAAAACATGAAACCATTATCGTGCTTACCACTCCTTGGACTCATAAAACGAAAAAACCCGGTAAAAAACGAATTACATATGTGATTGGTCAGGACAAAAATGTACAAATTCTCTTTAACTACTAATATCTTCGAACTATACCTCACGTTTTTCAATTGAGTAAAGGGTAACCATTTGTACACATTGTGACTTATTTACTCACATTCTACACTGAACCTTTTGGTGATTAATAGTCCATTTGTGCTCATAATCTATTTTGTGAATAGTCACTGGTTAGTTTCTTCGGTTTTTGATTTTGCTATGTTCATCCAATTCGTTTATACATAATGACAATTGGCCAAAAATGCGTTTTCAGTTCGAAATGTCACAACAATTAATCTCACATTTTGCTATTCGAAGAATATTTCGAAGGAAGCACTTTTGAGTTATGTCCTCGAAATATCAGAGAGAGCAAAAAAATGTCATGAGCCTCCAATAACCAGTTTGTTCTCTACTAATTGGATGCTATATTTTGGTCCTTTTTTGAACTGGGCATACGATGTATCTCTGAGGTTTTTTAGCCCAGTTTTTAAGGATTTTCTCGTGACACGAAAAAATGGTTGCACATAACGTGGATTTCACATTACCTGACGTCATGAATCCCACTTACGAAACAATAATTTATTGACAAATTAGGCTAACATTAGCGTATTAAATTTGCAGTTTAAAGTTTTGGTTGAAACCGTACCCAGTTATCTTTCCCTCTCCCATAATTTTCAGTTTAAATTTGAACACAGACCTTCATAATTCCAATGTTATTCCATTTTCGTCGCTTAGGAAAAACAGTTAGAATGCTTCATCGAATATATGTACGCCTATTATTGTCGTGTCTAGCGTCGTTCTTGTTCATAGAAGATTCCAAATAATCTAGCTAAACGACGGCGTGATCAACAAGTATCTAACATGCAAACTAAGCTGAAGGAAAGTGGTAGACTTCTTAATTTTGCTCATAGGAACTGATGTCACTATAATGTACGGGTGAGGGTATTTTCACTGCAGTACGATTCGTGAAGAATTTACATTTTCTCCTATGAAAACGATTGTTATAGCAAAGTGGATTCTGAGAACGGCTGACCGTATCAGATAGAAAGTTACATTTTATAAATGAGAGCGATACGCATTGTTCAGGTATTATACTGTATGCTAAACATTATTTATTTTGTGTTTATCTACCTGAAATTTCGTTCGTGTTGGTTTGGGCTTATTTAACGTTTTTTCTCATTAACAAAAGCAGTTGCTCAGATTTCAGTAATGACCACAAGAGGCATATAATACAACGCTTAGGAAGTCACCATAAATGCTTTGTGAAGCTGTCGTTCACAGGCGTGAGTATTATTAAGTACTGTTTTATGCGTTAGCAGTTTAGGTAGTGGAAAAATCAGAGGTGGAATGTTTGTGGATTCTGGTCGTTTGCTTATCATACATTCAGGTACTCTCTAACTTTACTTCGTTGTTGTATGATCTTCACACAGATCTTAACTCACTTTTACATATTCATGTTGTTACAACTAATAAGATGTTATACTTACAACACACGGTCAGTTGAAATGCGAAAACATAGATGTATCGCTGTCCATTGAAGAACTTTCTAAAACCTTTCGTAAGAAACAAACATTTATATGGACATAACAAATTAATTATTCGGAAAAATTGGTAGACATCACACGAAGGTTCGATAAATGTTCATTTAAATGAAAACATGTACACACTTACGATAGAACTAACACAAAATATCATATGATTGCTTTTGATTAAATATAGCTGTACCTTTTTAAACGGCATTACTTGAATCAATAAAATGCTAATCTACGATCGTTATTGTTTGTTTGGGCAATATTGTAAGTCTGCAACACCGTTTGACACATGCCCAAATAGAGTTTACTCTGACTCATCCGTCTTGCGGAAACAATATGGCTGTGTTTCAGGCTCGAGTGCGTAAACAAATATCTTGGGTTTTTCCTCATGATGTGTGATAAGTGTCACGCGTATTGTCTTTTTTGTTTTTCCCTTACAATAAAAAATCAATAATTTTGATCAATTTTTCAGTCTAACTATATGTATATATATACATATAAACAAAATGTTACAGATTACTTCCAGCTTGATGAATAGTTTCATTTGTAGTGAACAAGGAAAGACCAGTACGATAAAAAAACTAACGATTAATTTGAAATTTGTAAACATTTTCTGAATTTACACCGTAAAGTAGTCCGGGCAGTTTTCATAATTAAACACTATTAGTTCTGCCTTACAATATGCATAGCTCAGGTGGTACATCTTGTAGCAATACAAACTGAACAGAGTTTACATGACATGAAATGGCACAAAACAATGAATTGACATGTTCTTGTATGTTTTAAATTGTTAACATCTCGTCATTAAGACCGAAAGCAATCACAACAGTATGGAGTCAACAGAATTAGGCGAAATTCTATTATTATAACCAATGCTGAATAATTGTGTTAATTCCGGTCATCCTCGGTTTGGTCATTTCTTCCAAACCAAGTATTAGTATGACCAGGTGTATCGAGATGACGCGTCGCCTGCTAAATGTAGATGAATATATGTGGAGTCGTTGTCTGAAACTACTGACGTACAAGTTCAATATCGACAGGCCTCACTCGTAACAGGTGGACGAAAGAATGTATTTCAATCGTGTACCTAACCCGTCGTCAGTAACTTTAGTCTGTCTGAAATGAACTGCACGCATGAAACTTTTGTTACTGCGACAGATTTGTGTTAAACTAGGTGTGCATTTCCACTTCATTCTGCAGCATTCGATTAGTCTCGGTGATGTGGAAATTCGTGCAAATTCACGTGCCGTGATGAAGACGGTGATTAATAAACAGTGAATGTTGTTCCTTTAGTAACAACCTAAGTGGCAGCCAATTAGATCTGCTGAACGAAGTCTTTCAGTTCGACGATTTTCTCTGTCATGGATAACCCCTGAAGGCTCAAGTGTTACTCCAGCGTCATAGTATCGATTTATCAAACTACTGGAAAGTTTAAACCCCGGTTCAATCGGAAACTAATCACTGAGCACTATTAATACACTTGATTTCGTCTGGTTCGTTAGCATAAATGATTGGAGTAATCATAAGTTTGTTTAAAAATTTACTGGTTTTATTTTTCTTACACAGGCAGTCACCTTGGTGCAGTCCAAAATAATTGGTAGTGAATTTACAGTTAATTTGATTTTGAGGTTTGAGATAGTGTGTTAATCTTTAATGTTTCGTTCATTTTATAAAAATATCAAGTGAACATAAGATGCGAAATGAAAGATTAGAATACTTTTCTTTTATTTGGTTTTATTTAAGTAGGTTAAATCGAAATGTTTCTCATCACAAAAGAACAATATTACCTGCTCTTGCACCACTGTTCGGTTCAGATTTGAACCGTACAAACTGACATTCTCTTCCGACGGTTTCGAAACATTTAATATACAACATTTTTTACCAATTATTATTTTTGCTGGCGTACATGGCAGGATTTTTTAATCAACTTCTAAAGTCGTACTGTTACTTGTAAATTACAGAGGCTATATAAAGTATATTCACAACATTTAGTAGTTGTATAACAAAGTATGTTTTATTGGCAGTTTATTGTATTTTAGGAATAAAGCAAAACCATACTTTGTGTTTTACGTTGGCAAATAATAATACCACACTAATGATCCAACCATGTCTACTGATATTACTTCAACGCGTCCTTATCATGAATTGAAACATCTGTATCGGAGAGGTCTCTTACATAATCATGGAGTAGAACACAGTTGTACCAACTGATGATACGCATGCCAGAAATAATTCGAGAGTGGATTTCATTGAATAACAAGATTGCCATTCAACTTTGAATGCACAAATTGAAAGGAGTAGTGAATAAAATTATACTGTTTTAATATACTCTCCTGTATGTCTGTAAAGACGATGTCTAAAGTAAACCAAATAACGCCAAAATATTCACCAGATTTTGTCGACAAACAAATGAGTTAGATGTTTGTGTCCGATTTATCTCTCAGTAAATTCTTTCAGAATATTTATTGCCACATTACTACGTTCTAATTTATGAATCAATGTGATTCCAAACACAAGAGGGCGTATGGGTATTCCTTGTTCTGTTGTGTCAGCTAGTAAAAAACCCATACTGTACGTATTACTGAAATAAATAAAGAGTGTGGAGACAAAGTTGCCGCATTGTGTTTAATCACACATAGGTTTTCGTTTCATAATTCTTAGGTCATACCAGAACTCTGTAGTTAACATTAATATATGATGCTGGTAGGTCCTGAGATTGTTGCTGCTCACTATATGTGTGAACAATCGTCAAAATCAACTGACAACCATAATTATGAAGTTTGGCATGTAAAGGATAAAACACAATATATGCCATTGATAGTGCGATAAAATGTACTCATATTGATTCTAAGTCAATAATATTAACTAGCTGCTCAGTTGAATGTTTTTAAGCAGGCCGGTTTATAGAGTTCATTTTTGTTTCCTCAAGTAAAACACATTTTCGCATTTTGCTCAAGCAATCATAACTTGATGTTTATCGGCACATTGGTTGACTGTTGCTCAAGGGTTATACAAACATCCGGAAGGTTGTTTGGTTCATCACAAAAGTTTTGTGTCTAACTATTAAAGTTACGTGCTCTCAACTAGTTTTCGTTTAGCAAGTCGGCTAAAGATGAAAAACGTAGATTAAATATGGTTGTTTTTCCAAGGTAAACAAAATATATACTCAGCCTGACGAGTAACTCTAATCGGGAAGACAACCGTTGCAGTTTATGAAGTGATTTAGCTATGCAGTAGCATTCTATTACACGTATGGCCTGCAAAGAGCTGGATATTCAGTGTACACTAAAAGTGTAGTTGGTAGATAGATCAGACACCCGTCTACTTAAGTAAACTTTACAGGATGACGAGCTTGTCGTTGTAAGGTTGTACAGAATGATTACAGATTGAGAGTGATTATAACCAAGATGACAAAAATTGTTTGGTATTAACATTTATATTTAACTTACCAATAGCTGACTAAAACAAACACATCGAATAACATCACTGTTTGATGACAGGAATGTGAAAGGATGAATTTAATATTTAAATGATCAATGAGTGAAGTTGCAGAATCAAATCATCATCTGGTCAACGGCCGTTATTTATTAATCAGGAAGTTGGGTAAGTGCAAGCTTTCACTTAGTCAACATCGTAGCTGCTGCTTTCACTGTTTCTATCAACATTTAACTTATATTTGAGTTTTAAATCGTTTAATTTCCGTAAGACTCAACTGTTGCACTATGCTCGTTTATACAAAATCGATAGGCAAGGCAATTTGGCCGACCTTAATAGACGTATAAGAAAACGTTTTGAACGGCGCATTCTAAGATTCTTAACGTTTGTTATTGAATGCAGATGAAACATTTTATTATGTTTGGAATCAACTTTGCATACCTTCGAGAGCCGAGTATCCAGCTAATTCGTATAACATATGTTCTATCTTCTGTGTTCAATACATATTTATCAATAAGTGCTCAAAATCAATTCGTTCATTTCATGTGTTAGAAAATTCTCACATTCATTCTGCGAGCTGCAAATTTTACAAAGCTGAATTAATAGTCCTTTTTTGTTATCGTAACAGTCTCTTATTCTTAAAACACACAGAACTCTCAAATAATAACGAGATTTAGAACTAATTCGTCTAACATGTCCGCTTTCAAATGCGTGATTTTGTACTGTTTAGTTTTTGTTTTCTCGAGGCTTACTTTGTCCTGATTCACAGATTTCAGTTTAAGGTGGCGTAACTACTTAGTGAATTTCATAAAAAAGATGAATGGCTTTTAATGGTAAAGCTTAAGTAATAAAGTCAATTTACAGCTCAGTTATTCTTAGCTCAAATTACAAACGTTCACGATTTGTCTACAATGTTTCACTATGAAAAATAAACCAAAATCAATTGTCATACCTAAATTTTAGCACTGCATAACTTTGCTCAAACATTTTTTGTCAAAATCTCAGTCAACAACTGTCCAAAAATGTGGATTATGAGTAGTTTAATTTAGAATTCGTAATGCCGTTGAATTTAATAGGCTAATACTTTCGAACTCTAAGTAGAACGCCCGTGAGTGTTCGTGATGCGCTTTTCCTGATAAATCTAAGGATTTCCCTGGCCATGTCAAAAAATGTTGTGCCCAAAACAAATATGGGTATGCCCATTTGAAACTGTGTTAACGCCTTTCGAGAGCTTGTTTTTAATTTTTGTCATAGTAACACCTAATCGCAGGATCAATATTTTCAGAAAAAGTGACAAAACGGAACAGACGGATACATTCGGAATACCCTCTTGTTTAGCAAACAAAGGGGATACAACTATTACCGATAAATAGTTTGGCAGATATGATAATTTAGAAGAGATCCATTTGCGAAAAATCTGGACTTCGGCTAGGCTTGAACCAGCAACAGAAACACCATGTCCAAACGCGGCAAGCGCCCTACCAGCTGAGCTATGAAGCCATGCCAGGAGCCCGGAAGTTTCACATTTGGACTCAGTTACCCACCGGTCCCACTGTCTCATACGGAATCCACCAAATGATCCAGGGGATCGGCTGCCCCGGCAGGATTTCTCGAACAGTTTACACTGGAAACCACCAACGCCACTGTTGAGCATAGAAATTGTATTACTGTTAGGTAGTGTGGCAGATTTGTGATTTTAGATGAAACCCAATTGTGAAAGGTCAGGGCTTCGCCTAGATTCGAACCAGCGGCATAAACACCATGCCTCAACGCGGCAAGCGATCTACCAGCTGAGCTACAAACCTGTCTATGGTGATGAGGATGGTGATGATAGCCAGTTAAGGCAACCGTGGTAGAAACAGGGCGTACATGCATAAGTTCTGGCCCAGTAAAATGCGTCTATTAGTTATGGAGCAAAACCGAATCAAGACTGCACGTTAGCCCATTTCCTTGAGTACGCAGGGGAAGTGCTTTCAACGATGAAAATTACGCAGATTTACATATTACTTTGGTGATTATACTATTTACTTCGAAGTTTCGTAAAAAGGTAATCGTTAGTGTATTAACACATGCCCAGTGATTGAGTTGGTTAGTAAATTCACCCATATTGCTAAATACGAAGGACAAAAACCAACTAAACTATAAAGCATCAATCCCAATATTTGAATTCAAATTGTTGGCAGTAAAAGCGAAACATCTAAATTTTAATACATTGGTTTGTGAGTGAAAGGCAGAAGGTAATCACAATGTTTCTTGCAATGCGAATACAAAATTTAACTGCCCATACATTGCTCAATCTTGAAAAATGTTTTTTAAGTACACTGAAAAATACATTGATTTCAATTCAAGGATTGATAAATACTTAACAATTTCTAAGAGTTTCTTACAAGCCTGGCTAACTAACGTATATAACTGTACCACTCGTGAGGGTGCATTTTGACAAAGCTAGTGAATAACTTCAACAGATATTAGAACTCATCGAAGCAAACTGCATTGTTTGCCGTTCAAACCTGTGCGTTTGAATAATTACCTAAATTTCTACCGTGTGATTTACAGAACCAATGCGCTTTTTTATGTTTTCTCTTTAGGAGACAACGACCGATGCTAGTGGATTTACTGGTTTCTACCAAAATGCAATTACCAAATTTTGTTCTATCCCTGGCAAGCTGAATGAGGACTGACAATTAGTCAACGTTGACACCAAACTGTCAACAAAGCATAATTAATGTGTTTTAAGCATGTTAAGTAAAACAGTTATTTGTTCAAAATTCAACCACTCACAGATCAATACAAGCTAATAATTTAAATCTTTTGTTGATCGATTCAGTTCCAAAAGTCGTTAAACAAAGTTGTTAGTTTTTAGATAAACACATAGTCGATAAAGTAGAAAAATCGGATAGTTGTAATTGATTGTCGTTATTGATGAGTAGCCAGAAATGTGGTCGAATGTCACGCACAATTGATCACAGCAATCTCCGTTTACAGCGGCCCCTTTTTGAAAATTTGAACCAGTTATCGATTTTGCTCCTGTCAGACTGGTACGTTTTTGCCATTATCGGGGCTTTGAACCCCATAAATTCTTGCATGAACTGGACATGTTCATTTGACCTCTGAACGTTCAATCAGTTTCGCTACCAGCTGATGGCAAAGTATGTTGGACTGAAACCAAATCATTCGTTTATTATGTATATATCATCATGGAATGATTTTTTTTGTTGAATGTATCTAATACATGATATCGTGAATTTAAGTTAAATATGAAATGAAGGTGACTTCAAAGTTTACGGCCTTTGCTAGTTCACAATGAAGTCTAATTTGAGAATTAATTCTTTCCTTCGTCCGGAATTGGACGTTGAAAATTGGTGGTAGATTTTTGAAAACCACGAAATAAATGTCACTGTCTGGCGCTAGTTATAAAACGCCGATGGAATCAATGGTCATTCGACATCCGACTTCAACCGTGTGACGTGACATTCAGTCAGTGTCTGGTCAAGGTCGAACCAGTTATATCATGTACCACTCGTTGACCATCACCCTTTGGGTTTTTCGGTTCATTCCATGACTTGTTTTGATCAAACCTCTGTAAATGCATTGGTCTCAGTGAGAAGTAACAAAACGGACGTTCCTCACCTATTTATTCCTCTCTCGGTAAAAATTTTTTAACAGCTGATGGAGTTAATTCTTTCATTTCTATTGTTCATATTGACTGCTTCTACTCTTAGAACTCCAAGCTTCTATATATACAAATGTGGATACTGAGGTTATATATGTCAGCTTTATTAACGATAGTCAAGGTCGATTTCTACGAAATTGACCACATTACATTTTAATGTGGTCTAAAATTTGTCCGCTATTGTTGAGCACGACAAAACATGTACATAAGTCTGCCTAATTTTTGCACGTGAAGTGTCAATAGATAAGGTCATTGATTTGGTTTCCAAGTCCAAATTGCACGTGCCACCTTGCAAAAATTTAAAGTTATACATTACAGGGATTGCTTGGTTTTCAGCGATTCCCTATCTTCTACAACACTTAATTGTTGTGTTAAAAGTTTTGCGTCTTTCAGGCAGCTGGATAATACCCCTTCCTTTTACTAAATTGTCCGTTTTGGGTTGAGTTCTACCATATTGATTTTTTGATCCCTGTACTGTATATTCAACGGATCCTAGTAGGATTGCAATATTTTACATTGATTCTTCAAACATCTAATTTAAAGTGAACTCTCGCACACCTTTTGTGTTAACCACACAGTATCTACTTACTTTGATGAACGTAGTCGATTTGTTAACAGATCTCTCAATGTTTTCATAACTTTAGTAGGGTTTTCAATAAGTTTGTCTGATAGTGAATACAACCAATCCTCCTAGATTCCAACTTGTTCACAGATGTTTCCTATTTCTCACGCTATCTTTGAAAATTCACAAGACAATGAACTGACTCGAAGCGGGTTAGTCAGCAGTTAATCCGACAATTTCCTGCATCATCATTGGCTATCAATGATATCTGCTGTGTCCGGTAAATGAACATGTGTTATTATTTGGACTCAAGAAACAAAAATGTTGCTTAAGTTGCAAGGGTTTCGCGCCAAATACAACGTTTAAACCACCCGCTTTTCTTGAAACACCTCAATGTGCACCTGGCCAACCAAACAGTTAATTGGCAGCAATAGGTACATTACCGAGTGTGCTCAGAGACTTCTAAAACTGATATAACTTTGATGAGTAACGCATATATTTCAGAACTTTGGTTTTACTGTGTGAACATTTCTTAAACTGTACAGTGGAAATGTATTCTGTCAAGTTGACAGTGTAGGTGACTAGTATCAACGTGGCGTACAATTACCACGCGTTTGTACCATCGTATCTGACTCATTAATCATCTCCGTTACCTTAACAACCATCTACTCAAAATGACAAGTACAACCGCAGATCAGTGAAGCGGTTAATTATCACAAAAAAATGACAGCCCAAAACTACACATATTGTTAAGCGTTCACAATAAGTACAGAAAATTTAGATTACGGTTTTTGTATATGCATAGTTGCAAAAATTTCTCAGTGTGGAAGACAACATAAGCAGGGTGGTTGAATTTCTTCCAAGCCTCTCATCGCCTCAGGACAACAAGCGAACAATAAAAGTCTACGAGGATGCTGAGACGGCTGATTGTGGTATCAGGAATGAAGTTCTTAGTAAACGGACTTTCTGAGGACATCACAGCTTTGTATACAGCTGGCACATTTGAAGTCCTTGCTTGTATCCTGCGGTAGATAAAAATGTGCAAATAAAACTGCTGACAGTTTTACCAGGTTCACTAGTCTCGTGAATAAGGAAAAAACAAAAGTGCATTAGGATCATTGTGTTTAAAAGGATAACAAGTGATTTTTGATGTAGCAACGAAAGGCTACTTCAAGTTCGTCTTGAATTCCTTCTAGCCATTACACTTGCTGGAATTTGGATTCCCGAATATAAGTTAGTTGTTTATGTTACCTTGTTCGATATGTGTCAGCATCTCCCGAGTTAGCACATGTCAACTGGTTTCTGATTTTAGATTGATTTAGTCCAATAACTTTTACTAAACCAGTGCAAGATTTCGAGTTACGACGGGGTTGCAAGACATTTTGCGCAATCGATTAGCATGTAGCGCTCACTTCAAGAAAACAACCAGTAAGTCCTTCAATCTACAGAGAATGTGTCGACTTTCATGGTTGACATTAACTGTTATGGTCATTAACAAAGGTTGCCCAACTTTCACGATACTGACCACAACCAACACCAAGCAAAGAGGTTGACTCAAATAAAGGCCTGGTTTATGTTCGTTTAATTGTCCGTATAATAGCCACCTGGCGTCAAAATATAGTTCTGTCCCATTGCTTAGGAGCGGGTGATTTTTATAATTTTCGTGAAGGGGTCATCACAATGAAGATAAAGTTTACTCACAAATTTTTGTTGCTTGGAAACACATTCCTAATATGTCAATGCTTTAAATATCCACACGGTTAACCGCGGAAAACACTTTAACATTTCCAACCTGCAGTAGAAATGAAAAATATCGTAGCTACGCGTTTGAAAAACCAATAGTTTGATTTGATCATGATCGATTGTGCTTAATTTCAACGCTGACCAGGTAAATTACTGGTAAGTTTAGCAAATATCTAACAAAGTTTTGCCGTAAATGGTTTTTGGTAACGCGTTTTCGTGAATGTTGTAAAACAACGGACTAGGATTTTACGTGAAAAATTACAGGATGAACAGTGTTCTTGTGCTGGTGGTAATGTTCGGGTACAAGGACCCTAAGTTTTTGTTCTGATTCATTTTGTCACCATGGTTTTTATGAGAGCATTTTGTTTGTTATTGCGACTTTCAGACGCTGCCAATTTGTCTGCTTGAAATTGATGACGAGAGGTTCACTTGAATAAAGGCTGGTTATTGGAAACATTGATAATCAGCGGTGAACTTGAGAATGGCCATCAGTACTACACAAGACGCCTTGCATAACGATAATTTGATCGCACTTGTACAGTTATCTCTGCGAAATCAAAATACACAGTATATACTAAGAGGTATTTGGAAAAACAAAATCGATCTAATCATGTTTCCGAAAGTTACTCGGGTGACCAGCCTGGTGGGTTAAACCTAGGAAGGAACTGGCGCCTCTTAGTGCAACTTAATATTATACGAATTATGGATTTTATTGTGTTTTTATAAGCAGATAAGTTAACAGAACTGCGAAGCATATCAGCGATCGCATTTAGAGACCTACACAGCAAGGACTCCAGACTTCGAAAGTAGTGACACTACGCAACTCTCTCGATAAACCGTATCAAGGAACAACATGAATACAAGGGTTATTAATTTGCTTTATATAACATACCTTCATGTTGCTTTCAACAGCATCTATGGCATTATTTCATCAAAGCTTGATATCGCAATGCTACTAAAACACTTTATACGACCGCTTTCGATCTAACTTTTATCTTTGATGCACAGAGTACATTGCTTGTTCCAGTTAATTACTGTCCCCGAGTATTATCATTCCAAGCCTGATAACAATAATTGTATTCCAAAGATAAACGGAAACCGAGAGAACGCGCGTCTTACTTTTTAAACCGCGGTTAGTCACTGATTTTCTCTCTTGCGTTGTGGAGTCGGCGGTTTGTACGGTCTCCGAGGCTAAGGCTCCAACTGAGAACAAACCAATTGATCGAACCGTGACTGGTGGTTGGTGTTTCCGATAAACAGTTATTTACGAGCGCTCGTCCTTCATTTTGGCCGGTATACTACATTACTTAACAGGAATGTTAATCTGTTTTCAAATCTAAAACTTATTGTGCAATGCATATTCACTCGGAATAATATTACAGGCCACATAAGTATTGTACTTAAGTGAAATGCACCTGTTGTCTGCTTGAACACATGACTTTTTATTGAACATCAAACATGTACAAGTATACGTTCACATGACAATAAAAATTGCCTAAACAATCACTTTCCGTTAATGCGGAAGGTACCACAGCTTCCGTTACTCTTGCACATCTTGCATTTGATAGTGCAATAAGCGAGGGAAAAACAATAATCTTGTTTGCTAAGAAAAAATTGATGATACAGTGTCACAAGCTCAACCATTTAGTGCACTCATGGTATTAATTCGTCATGGCATGTTCTCCTTCATTTAGTTGATAAAGATGGTCGATATCTCGTTTTACGGGAAGGAATTCTATATCTGCCAGATTTATATTTCGACTTGGGTAGTTTCATATATACCCGATGCGGTCAGGACTTAGGGAACATTTGTCTTCCTCAAAATTCTGACAGTAGGAGACCCACTTTTCTCGACTGCTTTTATCCACCTCAAGAAATTTGACAATTCAAACTTTCAAACTGAATATTTTTTTTGGTCTCCTTAATCACAACCTAATACTGCTCAGCTAACGTAGTTTCAAGAGTGTCCGAACGCGGAACGGTTATGTAGCTTCATGATGGACTGTAGTGATCAGGGTATTTATCCTAGTGTTCATTTAGTGCGCTTGAACTAAATGGACTATGACTGCACATGCGTATGTATTGGTACAACAAACCAACAAAGCTGATAAACCGGTGCTATGGAAGTAAATGCAACCCACCTTACCGTCACTTATTTGACGCTGCATTAACTGCTAAATTAGTGAGTTTGACCCTCTTTCAGAAGAAGATCTCCAGTCCCTAATCAGTAAGCATAATGCACTAATTTTAGAGACAATACACTGGATGACAAATAGCAGAACCGTAGACGAAGGTGACAACTATTTTGAAAAATTAGTTAGCATGAACCACTGAAAGCAGACACCGCTTTCAAAGTGGTGGACTAGCAAGCTTGAAAAGCTTGAAAATAGGCAGCTGCATGGGAATTTCCACCTTTGTGAGGCAGGTGCTTGTGAGTATCTGGCAGAAGTGTTGTGTAATATATTTTTCTATTAAATACCGGAGTCTCTGAACTTGTATGCAACAGAATTCGGTAGGCTCAGCCAGATAAAGTGACGAAATAAATCGGTACACGCATAGACATGTACCACTGCTGAACATAACTCTATGTACTCACAAAGGTCTTAGTAAGGCCCCCACAACCATTGGCCAACAAATCCGTTAAATTTATTGATAAACAGTATAACCAATTGGTAGTACGCAAGAACCCCATATTTTGGAACGGATTAGAGCACGTGGATTAAAAAATGACTAGAGGTCTACGACAAAATGGTGCGCCTTCAGTTTACTATGAAGGCCGCCCAACGGAATGGATGTCGCAGTAAGACTGAACGCGATGAATAGACATTTACTGAATAAGATCAACGAAACTCAGTGCCCATCAAGCTTAATAGGCATCCATCAAAAATGGCTGATTTCGTCACCTTTATAAACTAGAGAGAGAGACCCTAGTTAAATATTGGCGGACTGAGTAGAAAAAATCTGCGCTAGTCCAGTAGGTTGGCCCGATTCAGAAAATAATCGGTAGCGAGCAAAGAATACACAGAAAGATGTTAAACACTAAAGCTGATTGTTAACATGAGAATGATAACACGTTTTCACAACCAGGAGGCATGATGGCCTCGAAGGATAACTTGCGACAAGAACAAGTACACAGTGTACAATGTCAGGATTAACTTTGATTGATGATTGATTATCAAGGAATATAAATTAGGAAATAACAAAAGCAGTACCATAATGGTATGAAGATAATAAGGAACAAGTGATCACTGGTTACCTTACCAGTTAAGGTGATTGCCAAATCATGACACATTAACAGAACCAGAAAATGAAGCAGAATATGACTTCAAGTTTTACTGATGACCCACATGAATTGATGATGCAAAATTTCATTTTAAGCAGTTGTTAACTAGGGATTCCTGGCCTCTATTGCATCAATATGACTTTGCTGTAGAGTGCATCATCACTGCCCATATTCAATTGTTTCACTTGCCAAACCACGGCGAACTATTCTGAACATGGAACTCACTCTTTGTTAATAGTTAGTAAACTATATTTGATATTTCTTATTTTTGGATAGGTACGTATCTACAGTATTTTGAAAAATACACTCTCAGCTGCAGAATGCATTTTCCAGATAGCAGTGCGCAAGAAATTTGATTGTTTTAATTAAGAGCTGTTGTTATTTGCAGGTAATTACATCAAATCAGGCGGGATACATGGCTGCCCAGCACATCGTAGAAAAACCTGCCAAGCAACAGAGTAAATAACCATGAATATTTTTTTCCAAGAGATCTATTTCCGGGCAACTGATTATTTTTGTAGTATTTTCTAAGCAATCGACACTTCAGGGGCATGTAATTCTTAACCAATAGTATTATAAGAATGGACCGTCAAAAAATTGTGTTGATCCATACTCCAGCTAGCTGACCTATTTGCCCGTCTTCATAATGCACACTATGAGAGGTAAGTTAATGTATGAGCTGAATCCAACTCGAATAATAGATGGCCACTAAACTCATTCATGTGGATTAAATTTATTGGCAGGATCTGAATGGAATTCACTTCAGCTGGCCAGATGTAGTCGCACAGGCATACAACTACTGCATTAACAGTCAGTAGTCGTTTCACAAGATGCAGCAACCAGACGTACAAGTAAAAAGGCACGCACAATGTTCACAAATTTTACTTCGCTGAGTGAAAAACCTTAGAGAATTCCCTGACCATATCATACCATGTATTAACAGATATATTTCACAAAGGTCATCAACTGTTGCTATTTTTGAAGTGAAGAACTACCAGTGAGAAAAAATATTGAATTAAAAAGCATTTTATGTGACAAATATCTACATCATCTTTCTGCACACAGACAGAATAACAGAAAAAGCAAAATGACCGGTTGTCAATGTATGCAGTTTTGCACTGCATGATTAAAATACTGTATATTCGCCACAATTTTTGTGTTTCAGATAAATGGATGAGATGCTGACCAAATGGGGACCAATTTTCGGGATTGGTGTATTTTAAAACATCCCTATAACAACTGAGGTCTGGGTACATAGTCTCAAATTTGCTATCACATGAAAAGCAAACTGACTGGGGAAACAGGCCTGTACTTTATTGGCCAACAATAGCTGAAGTTGAGCCTATTTATATCCATTCTGAAGTTCATCAGGTGACATCAAACGCATAAGAATTAATTGTCAAAACATTTTTCTCTACAAGATGTACATCCAATTACTCAGCAGAACACATTTTTACGTGAACAGATAACTGTGTTGAATAGTAATTGATTTTTTTACAATGTAAGTCTGCACTTATTACATATTGCAAATCAGTAAAAGTTTTGTAACAAACTTTGGAAGCATTTCGTATTACCGAAACACTTACAAGGATCCGAAGAAACAAACGAGTAGGGACAATCCAGCTGCCAGACGAAAAGTGTACACATTCTAACATTTGTGTGGTAACAGTTGGTCATACATGTCATCGTATGTGGGAATCGCAAACCGTAAGCGCCTTGAATGTATCCGCTCTTCTGACAGTTAGTCGATGCTACAGTTGATGTGACTAGAATTGTTTGCGAGGTTACTATTAGTGTTCTGATTGTGTGCATTTAACGCACACATGGTCTTTTGAAAGCACGCATGCACACATACATTTGAAGCGAATTGCCGTAACTTATCCACAATGCATCCGATAATCATTTATGTCACTAGTTAAAATACCGATATTAACGAAAAGAGTACAACATATAACCGACACTGAAACACGTTTTGCAAAACTTTCGTGTTAATTCAACATATGTTTATTGATTGGTGTCAACGATCAAACGTGGACGGTGAACTGTGGACGAATCGTTATAAGCTCCTGAAATGTGGTGACAAAATGGGTTCCTGTTGATAAAAAGTTCTACCAAAATCAGCAGCTTCAAGTTCTACGCAACAATCCTCGTTGAAATTGAACACCGCAATTAGTACAGATATGCAGGCAGCTACCAATTTCTGTAACAGCTACAAATACTGTATTAGTGGTGTGACGTTGCAGAAATGAACAGAAATGAACTTTTCAACTGATTCAATAACAAGTAACGAATGAAAAACCCTAACTGTCCTAAGAAACTAACGGGACTGTCATTCCTATGATAACGGGAACAACCAATTTTACTAATTACATATAATTATCAGTAAATTAGAAAGAACAATTATTTGGCAGACTTGCTGACAGTATAAACATCGATGCAGTGGGATGTTTTGATCACTGATTCCGGTTTCTGTTAAGCTATTAGGGGCACAGACGGCTGACCAACACAATGAAACTGCTTTGATATGTTGATACAATTGGAAGCTAAGTTAGAATGAAAATACCTTTTGGTCGATTCTTTTTAAAAATGATCGTTCCAGTTTGCAAGTACAATTGCGAATCTAATGAGCGAAAGAACCTTGATGTTCTTACACGAACTGAATAGCTGAACTTAGTAAACCATTCTGGAACATTTACTGTAGAGCCATCTAACAAACGGAGGCAGTTTACCAACCCAATCTCACAACACATCCACTGACCCTCACTAGATTGTTCAAATCAACATTTCAAGTGTTTTACTCTACAGGAGTCAACCAGTAACCTAGGAATTAAACTAATAAGCTGAAGACACTGACTTACAGCGTCTATCCACAATTAGTTTTCTCTCTTTCTTTTGCCCTGCCGAAATTTCACCTTGTACATGCAGATTGCCATGAACACAAATGACGAAATTATTATTATTATTATTATTATTATTATTATTATTATCTTGCAAAATGGTGCAGCAAGAGTGCCTCGATTACTTACCAAAACCTTAACGACACAAATATAAATGTGTCATTTTCGCAGTTCGCTCATGTGTAACTGAAATCGACAAACTTTTACCACTGTAAGCGTTGCGCTTTTTGCAATTTTATTCTTTTATTCTATTTGAAAATAAACTAGAATCCTCCAACCTGTGTATTTCCGTTATTTCTTTGACTAATCCAGATATGTGAAGAACACAGTGACAGAGTTGTACCTGCCAGTTAAGCTACCACCTGCTCAACTAAAAATTCTTGTCCGCCATTTCCAGGTAGGTAGATATTGTTGGTAAGTTATTGTTCAACTGTGCCAGGTGTTGCATACCACAGCCACCCAAAAACAGTCTGACTGTTAAAGCTCATAAGCGAGCAGTTATGGGTACGAACTATACATGTTATTCCGATTTGAATGTATTCATTAAAAGAAAGTGAGAACAACAGAGTAGCGGACGAAAGTTATTACTTGTGTTTAGTTGTCAGCGAATCACAAAACAGTGAGTAAGAATACAATACCAAAAATTAGTGGAAAAATTAGTCAGATGGATGGGGAATTACGCGTTCACTATGAGTTTCCAAATCATGCTTGGAAACTCTGGGTTGTAGGGTATGGAATTTTGTGATGATTCAGGATTGAAGGTAGCACAAAGAAATGAGTTACATGACAAACTGTTTCACTGATAAGTTGTTTCGGCTGACTTCTTAAGCTTTCTTGTGTTAACTATAGACATGGGACTCCCTGGGAACTGGAAACTAGAGGACGGTTGTAGTAAGGAATGGGTCAATATCATCATGTACAGGTTAAGAGCGATACAAAAACGGTTTTGAGCGCTAGTGTTGTCCAGTGAACCCACTCTAACCATTTCTTTTACAGAAAAGATGTTTCACAGCCTCTTAACCAAGCACTACAAAAGTCAACCAAGAAGTATGATATTCCATATATCAACCGTTACCGAGGCTACCAGTATCGGAGTAGGCACCTCAGAAGTTGTGGTGGACACTTACCATCTCTTGGCCTACAATAAATCAAACTCATTGACGAGGAAAGTTTCAATCAGGGGCTCTCCGCCATCACGTTTACTTCTGGGACGGAATCAGAATTCTTGTTAAATTTCCTAGATCTGAACTAAAATATGTGCCCAAATGGTAGCATATAACGCTCCGTTTATCGTAGAGCAACAAGGATCAGTCACTACACAAATTTCAATTGTTTTGCTCATTTGAAGCAAAAAATGTTATCTCATATATTGCCTGACCAGTACGACAATGAAGATTTGATCTGCAAGTGAAATAGACCATGAAATGGGGGCAGTTGTTAACGTGTCACTGGAAACTAATTACTCCGAACGTATCATTATGATTCTAACCGACAAACGGATTCCGATTACCACAGTGAAGAAGCTTTATTCACCCGCCTTCCTTTTAGGATTGATATTGCAATAGAGAGGTCCTTAATTGTCAAATTTAACAAGCTCTTGGACACATATTTCCAGCGGTAACTTTATTCAGTTACCTTACCACTTTGATTCAGAAAGACAAACTTCCTATCCTCAATCTAATTATGATTATGTCCTGACCCTGTTGCTGTTATACGGCAGAATATGTAAGTAGTATGACGAAGCGCTTATCGAAATAAATCAAAGTACATCGTTCAGCATGTCTCGAGACGGGTTCGACCGAATCCATAAACAGTGTGTTCGTCGCACGTTTGCCAGATATTGATCACTTAGTTTAACCCGCTCAGCTTTTTGCGTGTTTTCCCCATAGTTCCAGTCAGTCCTCACAAATTGGTTAGATGATGGATGTTAGCTGTTGCCGTATTGGTTGTCGCTCGATCACACAATGCGATTTTATATTTGTGAAGGCCCTGGAGTTGTCGTGGCCGAAGGTCATACTATCGGTCTCCATGCCCACACAGAATTCATTTAATAAGTCCGTGACATAATTGTGAATAGAACTCCAAACCACTCATCAATAGCAATGGTGATTTGCTCTCTGAGCGATTAGCCTATATAAATTTTGTAATGCTATAGAGGATTCTGTGATATTCTGGTAAACCTCTCTGTCTTGTCGACGCAGTTTTATTTCGCCGATCCTAAATATAATTGTATTGATCTGATGATCAGCTATCATCGCGGTTTTCTTTCACGATTCAACGGGATTTTTCACGAAAGTGCGTACTTTTTAACCATTACGCAGTCTGCGGTGTGTTTTGGCCGAATTTCTTACGCATCCAGGTTATTGTTTTCGTACTCATTGTTTTGTGATTTGCCTGACAAGCAAACGTAAACTATATCTTGTTCGACATTGGGAATGAGCGTGACAAACTCATCAATTTCCTTGTAGTCATGACGTCTTGTTTTGACAGTGGAGTAAGAATGGAACAACAGTGGTGAAATGCAAACCAAAGATCTGTGTTCCTTAGAGGGGATCAGACGATCTCAGCGTTACCCACAAACTAATATAAGTGAGCGTTTACAGGCAACAAATTAGTCTTGCCTAAGGGGGGAAGTCATTAGAGCAGTGATCGACAGGATTGCCTAATGGTGACATGCAAACATGCACTGCTGTCAAGATTTAAGAAAACTGAAGCCCAAATCTAATTCTTGTTTTTTTAAAAATTGACTGGAAATTATATCTGAATGGGAAAAAGGCAATCAAAAATGGGTGAAGTTTGATTTATGTTAACCAAAATTCCCTAATATCCACTAGCAGATGCCCATCTGCTGCATCTACGTGAAAAGATACCGTCCCACGTTACGTCCCAAGAGTCCGGAAGCAACCATTTTGACTGTTTAAAAATGCCTAAAATATATAGACAGTTACCATAACCTTGTTTCCTTACGTTCTGATTTCTGTCACTACTTTTTCCACTGCCTGCTACGATAGCCAAGAGAGCGGTGTAATATAGTAGACGGTAACATCCTAACTCTAAACTAAGTGCATCAGCAAACCCCTCTAGTCCGGGCTTTAACCTTCTTGGAAATGGGCGTTGATGGCGTTTTTCGGTTCGTATCTGAAATGCAGTGATGGAATAACACAGACAATATTTCCACATGTGTTGCTGGCAGACGCAATCCACCAATGCTTGCATTTGCCTTGTTTTTCCACGTCATGTTATATTGTCAGAACTCGAAATAGTGCAGTCAAAAATGTTTTCCCAACATATACTTTTAAAATGACTTAAGACAAAGTTTTCTGTAAAAATGTGTTAAAATAATTGAGTTCAACAAGCAGTTTATTGTTTTTTTCTGTCAATTAATGTCAGCCTGGAAAAACGGAGAAGACTGGCATCTAACAAACTAATCCAGTAAATCTAACATGAAAACGATATAAGGAAAATGGAATTCATCAGCAAACTCAGCCTATTGATGATAACTGGCAAGTGAGTTTTGGTTGAATGTTCGCAACATCGGCATCGCCATACATTTTTCATTCAGTCTCTCGAAAAGAAGCAACTGATTAGAGGTTTTATTTTCTCAAATGCACACCCTTTTTACGACCGTAGTTTAAATGCTGGTGATGTGCTCTGAAAGCAACCGTTTCGATCAATAGGCCATTTATTTCATATTGGGCGCGACCAAGTTGTATAAAATCGCTCAGCTACATTCGCTTGCCAGTTATTGTGAAGACAAAAACCACTACCTGGTTTGAGTGATGTTTCGTATATAAATCAACGATGTGCACAAGATAAATCGGTCACGCCAACTAGTGTAGTTACAATTGAACAATGGTAAGTATTCTGTGTGATTTCCAGTTTCCGATACTCTTATTCATGCAGTGATTATAAATTGTTTCGTCACACTCAAACACAACAGGAGCTTGATATATTAGGTATGACTCAAACTTCATTGTGCATTTATCCACACAACATTTTCTGCTAACACAAAGCCTAATTTTAATAGTCAGCCTCCAACAATTCCATCCTTTTTCATTAACTAAGAGACAGAAAATACGTTAAATGGAGTATAGGTGACTTACCTTTATCCTACTCATTCTCCGGCGTTAGGTAAAACATTTACACTACTTTCAATATTGTGGGAATTTTTCTTTTTACATGATAATTAAAGAGAATTTATTGGGGTTGTTTTACTTCAGGTCTAAAAGGCAATCTCAAACTTTAACATTGGGCCTGCATCACAACTAGCGAGGCTGGTACGATCTTTTGTGTATTTTCTGTCTTGAAAGCATTACTTGTCATCTCTGTAGGTGTACACTGTAATCTGAAAATTTACATACAGCAAATTTAATTAGTCAGTGCGAACCAAAATAACAAAACGAATGAACATTCAGGTAAATTTGCTAACTACAACGCGGGTAATACTTACCAAGGTTATCTGGCAATGATGAATAGATGTCTGCCTACACAAAAGATATTCATCACGTGCTAACATCTATGGACTCGCCAACCATAAGTTTCTTTTGTTTTTAACCGCACAACAATCGAACATCTTTTCCGATTTTTCGTAAGGCAAACATAACGACGAGTGTCAGACTATCAATGACGTTGTTTTTTGTGACTTCGGCATTCCGACTGCATCGAAATCCATGATGACCATGAGCACTTAGCAGATCCAATCTGACAAATGTGCATCGGCCCGAACTCACAAAGGTTTATCAGTTGTGGTTATGTAAGGTGCTAAATAATCATTCGAAATCTCTTAACATTGGGCCGTAGCAATGTTTTCAACGGTAGTATTTGATTCCGTGTGATGATGAGCGAAAAGTTTAAATCGTCCGTTTTACATTCGCTGTGATTATTGACGAATAGATCCAGCATTGCTCTATTTGCCATCAAAACGAGTTAGTAACAAGGTCTGGATGTGACATTGTCGAATATCACGATCAGAGGTAAGGTTCTTAGGGAGAATTTCCACAAATGATTTGGACACTGTAAACGGTGATGGCAAATCAGATATCACAATGTTTTTGACCTTCATAAATAATGTCTCACCAATATAGCCTTCTTTGTTTTATGAGCACTGTGCGTTGTCGGAACCAGATACGTCACACACTCGTAGCTTAGTAGTACGTCTATTGACAAACGCTGTTTGCCAAACCTCTGTCATAGTTATAAAACCATCTGGGAAGTTTCTGCTTTCATTTTTACCTCGACCTGATTCCCGTTTCTCCATTGCTTTCTCCGCGACTGTTATGTCTAAATTGTGCATGAATTTATTTAAAACCTGTTCCCAAACACGCCTGTTTATCGTTTCAAATTATCATTTTGCGAGCTTAAAAGTGTCTGCTGTCGAAATTACTTCCTACAGAGTTCACATACATGTCAAGGTTTCGAATAATATAATTGATCAGCATCAATAACTCCCCTCGTGAGAAACAGCTTTCTCCAGGCCGTTATCCTCTTCAATGTTTACTTTTACTAACCACTTGCATGACTGATCCAGACACATTGCCAGAATAGGACCCACGGTAACACGCCCTTTGTCTACAGTGTGTTTTGATGATTGTCTGTATTTTGCAGAGGACCTGGAAGTGGGACATAACATTAACTCCCAGAAGAAGCGCGGTGGTTCAATAATAACTAAGATTTACAAAGCACTGAACTAATAGTATCTCATTTGCCTAACATCAGTCGACTCCGCTTAAGCCACCATTCATTTTGTGACGATCATACAGACATAAGAAGTTTATTTCACTTCCTGAGTCCAATTTGTTTCAAAGGCGTATGCGACTAACGAAACTTGTATTTTATCCCGACTTACTCCCTTTTCTAGGAGTGAGCATGATGATGTACCGTAAATTCAAGGCCAGCAGTTTTTACTGAGATATATGTAAGGTAACATTTGGCTTCCTTTGAAGATTGGCAACTCCTCCAACAAATGTCATGAAGCAAACGTAGCTCTCGGGACACAAGCATAAAGACCGTTTATATCAATCTTTTGAGTTTTCGCGATCATAACATCTGAAAAAACGTTTTGCAGAAATGTGCTGCAAACAGATTGAACAAAGAAATAAATCAAACATTGCAGGAGTTCTTAACAGGATGATAGTAAAATGTATTCTTAACATTGTATACAGTAGTTCGGATGCATGGTTAGGATTTCGTGTGTGAAGCATTTCAAAAGAAGCTCAATCTAATTCAATTTTGTGCCATAGGCCGCCTCAACTCACTCGCTGAAGTGTAGATGATGGTTTGTGCCGAGTCAGTAAGTGATCAGGCTTTATAAACATGAGAGCACTATGCAACAATAGTTATTTTATTTTAAACCTAAAGTTTCATGATACAACCAATCAGTAGTACATCTTCTTGTTCGGGCCTAAACTTGCACTTCGGCTGTCGTGTAAGTGAGAATGGCATTTCAGCGATAATTTCATTAAACTCCTGTAATATATATGGTTGAATAAATGCATCTAAATTTTTCATTCAGTCCGTTCATTTTGTAAAGGTAGCGGACAAAATTTCTCTGTTTACTTTTGTTGATAACTCCGTGATCAGCTTTACTGGAAGCAGAATTTAAGTCTAGTTGTCCTTTTCGAAGTTGGTCAACCGAAAGACTCACTTGATTTCAAATGCTGAGAGCAAATGTGCTTGGCGATTAATAGAAAATGGTCTGAATCCTCGAAATTCAATTTCTGATATAATTACCGAATACTCCGTACAGATTACCTGACAATCAATAACCCACCACAAACGCGCTCGCATTATTTCTGTTAGGTTGGTTGCACGTATGTTTGCAGCTACCATTTGCACTGAAATAGAAACCATATTGTCAAACTTTACCTACATTATTGCACTATCCCTTGAAGTCATTATTAAGCTGAACATGTGTTTGGTGAGAGCCACGTGAGAATTCGATTGCATTTTCTGTCGCAGACTTGTAATTTACCTGCCATCTGCAGATGACTGAAACATCGAATGCATGAATTAGAACACATAAGGTAAATGAAGCTTGAATTGGCGGGTACATTTGCCTTCCTCAGCCAACAAATCCAAAAGTTTGCTTAACAAGTGCATTGGTTTCTTCGTTGTCCGCAATTCCTACGATTAAGTTCCATGATAGTTTTTCATTGTGTTCATTCACCGCAAATTGGAATCTAGCGTGTTTCGTTTGTACATAAAGAATATAGGTTTGCATGTCTTTACTATAAACGTTTTTCAAATGTGTTTTTCTCCGATGAAAATAGAGGCATGTTCGTTGGTACAGTAATTACCTGTCAAGATGTATATATGCGAATACAGAATGTTATCACACTGACTTCAAGCACTTCCTCTGATGTTGCTTATTGAAGAAGAGCCCGTCTTCTATTGAAACATATTGAAATCCGAAAGCAACAGTTCCTGAGAGCAATTTGACAAAATCACAATCTCTACGTCTATAACACAAGAAGTTGAATAAAAATAAACTTTCGGTTAATGCCTCCTCAAATTAATATTTCATATTCACTTCTTAAAGTGTATTTATTGAGTGATTTTCAAATTCTTAGTAGACACTGATACCATGACCCCGAATTCCATAAATTACAAGTTTGTAAACGA
The DNA here is from genome assembly GCA_014338405.1 of Paragonimus skrjabini miyazakii. Taxonomy (NCBI): domain Eukaryota; kingdom Metazoa; phylum Platyhelminthes; class Trematoda; order Plagiorchiida; family Troglotrematidae; genus Paragonimus; species Paragonimus skrjabini miyazakii. The sequence continues at coordinate 90,231 of JTDE01001056.1, forward strand.
AATTGGCTATACGGCTTACAGCAAAAATAATCATCACTAGAATCTTCAGTCCGAATCAATAATTCGAGGTCAGATTTAAGCAATCATAATTGTAATCTTGCCAAATAGATTCATCAGTGCAGGGAGAGGACATGTACTGTGAAATGTTAACATATCGTTTTCTTTTGTCAGTCACAAACGTAAAACGTTTAGGTTATATACGACAGACAAATAGAGATAGACAAGTTTTGGGCGCGCGTACAATCATATCACGTATTATCACATAAACAATCCGATGGGTTGCTCCAACCACTTTTGTGCACATTGCTCTGGCTGATGAGTTCTGATCAACATAACTTCACTAAAGGCTAGTAGTTTCAGGTTCTGACTGCGTAAAAATATTTTGAATGATCTAAGTGATTCAATTCGATTACCTGTTATCATGAGGTGTCTAGTAGTCGATGATGCGGGAGTTCGAACAATGAGTCGACTGGTTTGAGATTTTTGTGTCATCAGTTGTTTTCATCAGTTTAAGACATGTTCTCTGACTCGCTGAGCTAGCTGTTTGTCTGCTCTGCCTATATAAACCTTATTACAATTGCGGGTGAACAGATAGACCACACGGTAGACAGAATAGTCAAGCAAACTGCGTTCGCGATTGTGTAGAACTGGTATTTTGGTAGTTTGAAACAAGGGCGATTGGGTGGCCATATAAGTACGGAATAGAGCAGACTAATTTACGCCTAACGTTGTTTTCTAGATGATTCTCTTTGAGTTGCAGAATTGGAAATACGTCTTTCTTTTTGGCGGTCTAAACTGGCTCACTGCAATTCTTCACCAAGTTCTGAATGTCAATGAATTTTTCAGCTTGTTATACTTGTTCAGCAGTGTACCTTGCATGTGAAAAGTAGTACGTAAGCGGAAACTTACACATTTCTCTAAAAATTGTTTATGTATTTTGGGATTACTGTGAATCAAATGTTGTAGCACTGATCAAACATCTACCCATAACCCCGTCGACTGAGCAAAATTGATAAGAATTGAAATCACCCACTTTATTCGACCCACTTACACAAACTTTCAAATGTATGACTGTATATATATATATATATATATACGAGGGGGAGTCAAAAAGTAATGCCAATGTTTTTAATTCTGGTGAAGTTTTTCATAAAATTACCTGAATTTTTTCCCGGGTATAAATGATTATATCGTTTACGTTATGCAATAGTTTGTTTCTTACTTTTCATGTTTTTAAACTTACAAGGAAAATTCAAAATGGCTGCCCCCGTAAAGTTGCGTCAAAAACAAAGAGCAGTGATTGAATCCCTTGTAGCTGAGGGGGAAACCCCCATGAACATTCACAGACGATTAACAAATGTGTTTGAGTACAATACTGTAGATTATAGCAATGTATGCAGGTGGGTTCGTCGTTTGAAGGATGAAAAAGTGGGAACTATGCGCGTAGCCGATAAACCCCGTTCTGGCCGTTCATCCGGGTCTGTCAATCTTGCCACTAAAGCAAAAACAGATGCTCTGATCAGAGTAGACAGACGTATAACTCTTGATCACGAGGCTCAGAGCAAGAATCCAACGAGTGAGACCTGATTTGCCAATCCGCAAAGTCCACCTTCTGCAAGACAATGCTGGACCACACACAAGACGAGGGAGACAATCGCCTCATTCGGGTGGGCAACTTAGCGGCAACCTCCATACTCACCGGATTTAGCACCTTCAGATTATTACCTCTTCGGCCCCATGAAAAAGGGTTGAGAGGCAAACATTAGTTCAGTGACAAGGAAGTGAACACCACAGTGAAGAAGTGGCTCAAAGAACAGACAACAAAATTTTACGAGGCTGGGATACATGCACTCATTCGAAGGTGGAACGTCGCTATTGAGCGTAACGGTGACTATGTTGAGAAGTAGGAATGTGATCCACAGAAGACCAGCTTTATTTTGATGTATAATACATGTTTCTGTATTGGTCATTATACCTGTCCGAAATAAAATGGCACTACTTTTTGACTCCCCCTCATATATGTTTCCTTTACCATTTGATTGCTCGTAGTCTATTGTATTGTCTTTCTAGCTCAAAACCTGTCATAAGATAGTCAGTTTACAATTTGTTTCCCACAGTTAAAGACTTTGCTTTCGGACAGCTTAACCACAGCTGACAAGGTGGACGACACAAGCCTCCACTGCTACGCTCCTCTATCAAAGTCCCTCGAGTTTAGCTGGATACAGAGAGTTCAAGTGTAACTGTAAATGGCGTAACTTAAGCCATTTGTTGTGACGTAGGCGCGTAGTTGTCCTGCTTCTTTGGTCACTATGACGGGCTGACGCGAAAAACGGTGGTTCAAATCACGTATTCGCAACTGTTCCGTAATGAGCCAAACGACTCACATCTTGTCATGCTCAACTAGTATAGTTTTTAGTTCATTATCAACCCATCCACTATGAAGAGATCAAGTTTCTCGTGAAGCTGGTGCTTTTGTACTGAAAATCAATAGCAGTAATACGGTTGTTTTCTTTTTTGTACTCAAGCGTCCACGACTTCAACCAAACCAATCCCTCAGAGCTATTGCTTTCCACGTAACCGCGCGTTCTGTTGTTATTGTTTTTTTTTAGTATCGGGTTATTGTGATTACCAAGGGAAAATATGATCATTGTTTGTGTTATGGAGGACAGTTATGCCGGTTTCTGGTTTGGATATCACAAAAACATGCACCAGTAGATCAAAACAAACGAATAATTGATCTGAATTCGCAGAATAGCTGACAGTTTTTCTGTTCTCCTGAAGCAATGTCTGTTCAGCGCTCTATACTGCTCATAGGCCCCGCTAAAGTCAAATTCTCGTGAGTTGAAGAGATAAAATAAAACGCTTATTAGACTTATAACAAAATAGAAGAAACAACAAGAATGTGTTCGACTTCAATTTTGTATAACACTTATTAATACTCAATATTGTGATCATTTTTTTCAATGGCGATCCTCCATGAAAAAAAATGTTCAGGTAAATAGGCATCATAAAAGCGTACCTGAAAACTGCGTGACAATTTTAGGGGAATATATTTTGTTTCGCCATGTATGACAGTTCAAGGACGACTAGGCTTAAGCTCCACTGGGCAATTAATTAGTAGACATGTATCGGAAGTCGAGGTTGTGCTGCGCAACTTGTTGAGTAGCAACTGTATTGAAAAAAATTATTGTCCAGTCAACCTGTGTTTTGCAGTTGCTTTACGTACGAAATATTGGTATGTCGAATGTGATGGATTACGTTTTCCTGTGTGATAAACTAAGTTTTAAAAAACCGTCGGAAATTTGGTGAAAAGTGTATAAACAATTGGCTCAACATTTAATGGATACTGATGAGTAGTAGAGGATTTTGATTTTCATGTAGATTGAACATCACCCACAACTGATCGCCGCTGTCGCATTCCCATAGACTCTGCAGTCGGCCCCTTTCGGAAAGAAGCACTAGACTTGAGTTTCGCTCTCATTAAAGCTCGTCAGTCGGGACTTGAACCACGGACACGCTGTTCATGAGGCAACCGTGTTGACCACTGTGCCATTGACCTCACATTAGGCACGACCGAATTATCATATGTGAACACTCAACCACTTTCGCTTGTGAGTAATGATCAGGTTGCCCAATCGCCTCGACAGGAGACAGTTATTGTCTGTTAACTCCAATCGATGGATACTTGAGAATTGGAAAGTTTATCAGGTGCATGTTCCTGAGTATATTTTCAACACGAGTATCTCGATAGGTTCCATTTGAAACAAACTCTACTGGAAATATATACCGTGCTAGCGTTCAGTTGAATTAATTTTCCTGAAATCTGTTTAGATCACGTTGTTAGCTTTTAGACGAAAAACATACCAAAACGGGTCCTTAGTTATTTGGGTATAGATATTAGAGAGCTTTCATGTGAAGTTCAAACGAATGTGGACGGTGATATCACATACAGCTTTATGATGCAGTTTGTTTGAATTCTTGTACATTTCTTTTGGTAGGCTGAATCAAAATAAGAAAAATACAAGGAATTTTTATTCAGTTAGTTGATCGTTGAAATAAAACATCAATTTCAGCTTGATGGACATCCTACCGATCTATTTAAAGCTGACCATCAACTCACTAGAACAAGAAACTAGCCACGTTGCATCTATCGTTATTTCACTAGGACTACTGCATATTTTGGGCAGTCGGTTTTCTAACTGCTGTTTGATAGATTCAAATAAAATGTAAACCAGTATTCTAGTGGTTTTACTAAAATAAAAACCCGCACTCTTCGACTTCATGAGAAAAAATATTTGACAGGAAAGAATTGCCTTATATTCAATGCTATGAAGCTAGTTGAAACAAAATGGATAGGAATATATTTACCAAGATGATTTATAGAATTGATTAGTGATGCGTTCGTAGAAACTATAATTCCCGTCACTTATTTGCTTGTGTCAAATTGTGAAGAAACCAAGAGAGGTACTTTTTCATTAAGTCTCCATGTGTACAACCACACTCAAACGAATGCTAATACCTTTTGTAACAATTCACATTCGGACTCTCAAGTTCTCTGACTTATTCCAAGCAATTTGGTAGACAATGTTACTGGAGTAATTCTTGTTGACAAATTGAAGTGAATTTGGTAAACTGTCACCAATCGTATTTTTAATACTCTTATTTACAAAATGGTTTACTCATGCAGAATAATATTCATGTATGCTCTACTGAACGATCAGTATGTGTTGCTCAATACGAGAAAGCAAATAAGTACACCTAAAAGTTTGTAGTGAAACTGAATTTTAGTTTCTGTTAATGATGTTGTAGCGAAATATCACACATATGAACTGCAGTTTTGGTTGTTTAGATCATATTTTGAAGCTTATTCACAGTCGTTTTACCCTTGGGCTGGGTCTTTTGTACGAAAGTGAGTATTAGCTACACAACACTTATTCACCAAAATAACTTATTTTCACTGGGATGCATCAAACCAGGTAGCATGCCAAACAAAGTCACGTCATGTTCAACGTTACAGTTATGATCACTTTGATCTCCTGAAGGTTTTTCGCCTCACGTGATTCGTTGATTTTTGCTGACGATAAATTCTTTTTGGCTGACTGAAAAAAACCAGACTTTTGACAGTTGTCTTAAATAAAGCCATTTTAACCCTCAACGCTGAATATATATCAATTCTTGGTAAGCATGAAATACTAAACATGCACCACGCCACCTGAGAGATATCATATGAGCGTGTACTCTGATAGATTTGGTGTCAACTTGCACAGTTCCGTTTACGTTTTCAAGCTACTCTGCTGGTTTGCTGGGTTGGATGGTTCTATATATCATTTCATACTACATCATTTATGGTGCGCGTTGGTTTGTTGCCAAGCTGCTGAGTGAAACATGCTGCCATTATCATTAGGTTATATATCTGAAAAGTACCAAATCAAGTAACTACTTGCCAAGTCAGAAATTTTATATGTATTTCTTGAAACAGTTTGTCTGTCGAATGTTTCAGAATATATAATATGTGCATATTTTGACGGAGACGTCACAATAATGTTTGATATTATGTTTTAGCAAATTTTACTGAACAAACGTCGACGGCGCTTGATCAGTATTCAGCTGTGTGATAGCCAGATCTGCATCATTTTGAACAAAGCACTGGACCCATCAGAAATCATCCGCCGGGATTTGAGCAGCAAACTCTCATAGTGAGTATCAAATCGGATTCCAGTCAACTGTGCAAAAGCAACCATTCACTACCGACGACGTGGTTGTGCCCGAAGTTGAAACAGTTTTCATCTACATACAATGTTTGGAAGATAACGCAACACCGAGGCCATCAAAATTACTAACGAATTTTATCGTTAGGCTAAATAAGTCTTTCCGCATAAATAATAAGACGTTTAGTACATTTAGCACTGTCAAAGACACGTTTACAAAACGAATTATTTTTATTTGGTATGAGCAAACAGTTGACTGAAGATTGACAGTTGACTGGAAATAAAATCATTTACAAGCTCCTTGATTTCTACAAAAGCTTAAACACGGAAAGTGTGGGCATATTTAGGGCAGATTTTTAAACTCACAAACGAAAATATTAGTTCTTTCAGTTGTATTTTCAACTTGTGGGTTCATTCTAATTGTTAACGAACAGTTTCAGAGATTTTCAGTGTTTTTGGTATTGAAAAAACAATTGGTAGCAGCTGACTGACGCGGCAAATTGGAAAAGCATGGATATACACCCTTCTAAAATCTGATTGGTTCACTGAATTAACCAATAAACGTTGAGGCACGAGAAATCTCAATAGAAAACGCTACCTACATTTTATGCTGCATCACAAGCAGAAAATGTACACATTAGTAAATCGTGACAGATTCTAAAGATCTCTGTCTATGTTGAAGAAAACGTTTGTGGAATTATCTGAATAATGTCTACAGTTGAAACATCAGACAGACGGCTTTCGACCAGTTTACTTGAACAGGCTGTAATTTATCTGGCAACAATTTTTCGTATGCAAAAAACAGACAGTACTCTACCTTGATTAAAGAAAATTAGTAAGTATTGAGAAATATATTATACCTATGACCAGTTTTAGCGTTCAAATTGTCGAGATAATCATATTGAACTTACTTCGTTTACTAACCCTATATTTCTTAAAATAGTGGCAGTTTATTAACTTGTGTCCATTTACTGGCATCAGTGTTATCGGCTTTAGGCTCATGCTGTAAAATACAAACCTTGTTTGAACAGAAAAGCTTTGGAGGTTTTTCACTCAAATTTATCAACCAAGTGGGATGAGTTTTGATACCGTACTTGTGATTAAGATGGCAAGTTAGATCAACTCAATATAACCACGCAATGAAAGCCTTTCGGGCAAAAGTATAAAGTATTTCTAATCAGGAAATATTAGGAAAAATATAAATTGTGACACAAAGTTTCAAGTATTTCAAAACTACATACTATGATACTGAAAAGGGTACGATTTTCAAGTGAGAAATTTAAATGCCTGAAGAACTTTCTGAAAATTAGTTGTTTGAGTAAAATACTTTGTTTCCTATGGCAGTCTACCTTGTAAATCTGTTAGGTTATTTTTTTCGACTTGTAAGTGAACAACACTGTAAGTGACCACGTTTCAGAATGTTCGATTGTTACTGGCAAAGTTTTCTCTACGAAATGTTCATCAGACAACCATAAACGATGATATCAAAGTGGTGAAAAATTCGTAGACTGCTTGACTTCATAATTTTACAATTTGGACACAAACGGTTGTTTGATGTGTTTCAGTCAGCATTGGGTTACTTAAATACAAACTGACTGTTCGGTTTGTACATCGTCGATGAACAGTCGGTCATCAGCAATCACCACAGAATTTGAAAAACGTGTTAGCCATTGTTATTTTTGTGTGACTAGATCTAGGCCGTTAACCATCCGACATACGTGAAATATTTAGTTATGAAACTCCAGGTTTGTTCCAATGCTTTTTCAATAATCCATTTAATTAGGTGAAGTCGAATCATTCTTAATTTTTTAAAATAAATATTGGAGCAACAACAACAACAAAGGTTGAAACAAATCTATTTCGTTCATTAGGCGATGTGTACTTGACGAACACAATCTGGTCGTATTGGCTTTCTCAGTGAAGATTGCTTTCATTCGTGTGGAACTACGTACCAAAGTGTCACAAATTATGAAACATATCAATCAATATATGGGCGGTACCAAAAACATTATATAGAATATGTCCGCGCATATCACATCAAATTATGTAATAAACTGAGATTGGCAGTTAGCTAAAAATGTGGTTTCAAATATAATGATATTAGGTAACTGAATGGCTTCGGACATCGTGAAAGGTAAATTTTTGACGTACAACTGTGAATGATTTAATTTAGTATAAATACTTCAGTCGCTCCAACTGAAACAAAATCACCAGTAGATTGTGATCAACATTACGACCATAATGATAACGTGGATTAAATTAAAGCAGTGTGAATCGACAGTAGACTATCAAATACCTTTTAACATGCTAAAATATTGCTTTTCTTTAAAAATGAATTAGACGTGCAAGTTACATAACATATTCAGCCTAAAATCACAATGTTTCATTTTGGGTGGCCAAGCTCAAGCTATTATGTAGAAAATAACAGTAAAAAAGCTAACTTTCTTTCTGAAAATCTTTGTCACAAAAAGATAAAAAACGATTGATGTAACTTTTGTTGTTCTACTGTGTGTCGACGTCTTTGCTATTCAGATCTACTTTTATGTGCGCTATTCACAATTTCGTGAACATCTGGGCAAACAAATGAACCAAGATTTTTCATAGCAACCCTGCAGATCTGTAAAGTATCCAGGTATGTGACTTTAGAAGTGTCGGCAGGATATGACCTTCCACTTTGTAGCAAAGCAATTGAGTGCAACACAGTCGCTACAGTGAACTATAAATCGTTTTGAAAGGACACTGTTCTTATTGCTACCTTACTTATACGAATCGGTCAATCACATTGGCTGAACCACATATCACTAGCCATATTTCTTTAATGGCACTCTGAACAAATGGATCAGCCCGCTAAATACTTGTCGCCGTCAAACTTGGTATGAACAAACTGCCGCTATCATGAGGTTTTATATAGCATAAATATGCTAGTTAGGTGACAGAATAAACGGTAGCAGTAGAAGAGTATTAGTTCATTGAACTAACATCAAAATGAATGTACTGTTAGTGAGAAGTTGACAATTTCAAAATACATTTTGATTTGGCAGTCAACATTGAAACACCGAGTCAGTCCACATGCGGATTGACTGATTGATCTCTGTATACTGCTGCTGCCCATTAGAGCCCTCCACTCAAATGCAGGGTTTTTCTTTAAGAGAAGCGGGTTAATTGTGAATGATTTTCGTTTTAAGATCAATGGAACTCCCGAACTACCAATCAGAAACGCTTATGGTTTGGTGACAGTATGCCAGTAAGGGTAGCACAATCACAAGAATACTGTGATGTCGTTCGGCAATCTGATTATCTCTGGAGTAAACGAGCTGAAAAGTCTCTGAGATGGCGAAATCTGAGATAAGTAGTCTACTGCTTACTTCAATTACAACGTTTTCCATGGCTAGAATGAGATACCATGGGACGCTGTCTTCTGATTCTTTCGGCGTTCTTTGCAGCTGCGTTACGTTGGTGCCCATAGAATATCATATATACATGGGGTATATGTGCAACATGTTACGACTGACACAAATCCAGTTTGCAGACAGTAAACAAAATAGTGTCGTACAGATAAATCACGAAGTTAAATTTGAATTCACTTGTTCTCTTTCAAAACGTTTAGTATACCACCACAAAATTTAGAAAAATCAATCTGAATGACCGTGTTTATATTTTACCAGGATTATGCATCTTTCTATACCAAAAGCAACATTGTCGTTGGTTAACTCGCTTGGTTGACTGTGAAACCCTTATTTGTTTAATTCTTCTCAAGCCATCACATAAACATAATTAAAAATTGGGATTAATTAATGCTAAGTTCTATTTTTTAATTTGCTATCTTGTCACCTGCTTGTTTCTGGTATTTCTGAGGTCTGTCTGCTTTCAGTCACCGCTTCATAATCTGGCTTAAAGATGTGTGCAAATTAAAGCTAACGAGTCATATATCAGCATACAGAATGCGTGAAGAATACAAGACTTCAGCTTTATAGTTACTTGCATTGAGCAAAACTACAATACAAGTTGTAATTGCAATAACGCTTCATCAGTTTACAGTTCTCTGGTTGGTTTACCAACAGTTTCTCATTTTTTGAACAATCGCATAATTTCATGAATATTTAACCCAAGAAATTTCTAAGATATTAAGTTCGGTAATTTTTAAAATAATTACAGATAAGGTCGTATCATACACATTGTGTTGTGCAGTAAACAATCATAGAATAGACAAGCAACTGTCAAGAACTGCAAAGAAACCGGAAGAAGACCAGCGCCCTATCGTCCCTTCCAATTCCGGAGATTTCAGCCATCTCATGCAGACACTGACGGGTATTCTAGACAGGTTATCGACGAAACCCACAACAGCGGGGCTGCAACTATCGATCCCACATCCCGACAAGTTCACTATGGTGGGTCATTATCCTCGTTGGGAAGGTCAAGTACGGGCCTATCTTCGGAATTTTCCAGCGGGGTCCTATAACAACCTGATTCCGAATTTGCTGAACGGAGAGGCCTTCGATATTGTCGTCGGGGCCAAAATCCTGCATACTCCCGTATCAGACTGGATGTTCACGGAAGTTAGACATTTATTAGATGCCCCCTTGAACCCAACAGTCTATTGACAGCAGTTTCACGCCCGTAAGCAACTCGAGCGGGAAACCGTACAGTCGTTTGTCCGTGAATTGCGGCGCCTGGCAGAACATGGTTATGAGAAAGAGTCCCAAGAGAAACGCCGAAAGCAAATTCTTGAACAGCTAATAGAGGGGATGCTGCCAACGACTATAAAAAGGGAGTTCCTGTTTCACCCGCTCGGCGACCTTGATGCTGCTGTGCGATTGGCCAAGAACCTCGAAAGGGTCAAAGCAGCCGTCAGTCGACCGGCACAATACTGCGTTGCGGCATGAGCGACCAACCGAAAGAACAGCCTCACAATGTACGGGAGGAACGCAGACTGGCTTCGAGGACGTAACTATTCGCGGGATGGAGGCCAAGAACGGTGACCCTGGTCGAACAGACCACGTAGACCGTGCGACCACAAATTAAGGGTAAATCGTTACGCCTCCGAAACCATCGACCAGGCAACAAGAAACCACATAAGAAGAGGTAAGCCCGGAGGGACGGTTGGCCCGACGGCAGGAGATTCTACAAGAGTCACACTTCCTGTGTGAACATAGACTCGGCGGATGACGCTGTAACGCGGATTCACTATCGAGGCGCCCGCGCGCAATCATGGCGACTATCCGTCCTGTACTGCACAACACGTAGCGCTAATCAACCTACAGAGCGCGGAGTACGGCCACTGGCAGCAGGCTCAAGCAGAAGATCCTGAGACTGCGTTAATGTACGAAAGGTGCCGGAATAAGAGAAAGGGACCAACAAGCGAGGAAATGGAAGGAAAAAGTTATGAATCCCTCTGTCTTTGGGCGTTATGGGAACAGCTCAGGATGACGGAGGGAGTATTATTTATCCAATACGGACCCGCTTACATGAGAAGGATTGTGGTCCCCCAGTCCATGGTACATGATATCCTAGCAAACCCACACCACGGGCTCGGTCATGCGGGAATAAGTAAATTGGAGGCGGCCGTACGATAACGATTTTGGTGGCCACATCAGCGGAGAGATATCAGGTTGCTATGCCGATCGTGTGAAAAATGCGGTGCCTTCAAAAATTCTCAAATATGACGTCCAGTACCGTTACAAATTGACTGCAGGATATCCCAACGAGTTGGTGGGCTTGAATATTGCACGGCCGTTGCCTGAAACACCTCGTAACGATCGATACATCTTGGTCCTGGTAGGTTACGTCACCAAATGGTGCAAATCAGTCCTGTTTGCACAAGTGGATACATCGACGGTTGCAACAGCCATTGTCGATCACTGGGTGTGCCTTTGGGGAGCCCATGGCCAACTCCATTCAGACCAAAGTTACTGCTTTGAAAGCTCTTTGGCTCGTGAAGTGTGTAGGCTACTAAGAATAAATAAAACGCGAACCACAGCTTACCACCTGCAAGGCAATAGGCAGGCAGGAAAGGACGAACCGGTCCCTCAAAAGTCTTCTGAAAGCTTTCACGGAGAAGAATGTCACCGAACGAGACTTAGCTACACCGAAGTGTATGTTAGCTTACCGCAGTGTTATTCATTCGCCGACTGATCAAACCCCACATTTCCTGTGGACCAAGCGAGAACTGAGATGACCCTCAGATACCCGATTGCTGGTTACTCAGCAAGTGCAACTTCCAGTTGCACAATTCGTAAGCAACCTTCTTGATACACTTCGACGAGCGCAACAGGTCGCGCGAACATACCTGAAGACATCTCACAGACACCAGAAGGACTATTATGATGAGAAGGTGTTTGGAACTCCCCTGAAGGTTGGCGGAAGAGTGTGGCTGCACAACACGGTTCCCAGTCCGAGAGTCCCGCCGAAGATGCACAAACAATGGAAAGAGCCGTAAGTTGTCGAACGAATACTTTCACAGGCAACTTGCCAGATTAATGAGCTGACAGAAACTGACAAACAACCAATCATAGTTTACCTCAACCGACTAAAATCATAAACACAAACTGCAGTCCGTGAACTGTCACCGGACGCTTCCGAGGTCAGGATGAAAGTCGAAGTTGCGAGCGTGTTAGCTATAAGTGAGGCACCAGGGACGGTGCTCGGCGAAGGGGGGGGAGTTGTCTAACGAGCGGTCAAAACTAGTTAACGCGCACGGATTGAATTTGAGGTGGTAATTATTATAAGGCTGCTTTGCTTTCTGCAATTACTTATTGGATTTGTTGCCTCAGAATAATTTACGTATTTCTTCGCATTTTCACTTAGAATCTAAGCAAGTTGTTGCTTGACTCACGTGCTAATCATACCAAACATACTTATATTAAACCGGCTCACTTTGTGTGAACTGGGTTTGAAATAATACACTTATCCCTGGCGTAACTCAAAAAAGACTGCGCATTAGAATTTGCATCCACTATTTCGTTTGGAATCTTTAGAAAAATGTAAATGGTAGTAATATATCAAGCATTAAACATACGCCAATCAAGAATCGATTTGAACGTTGTTCTGCGTCTTGTCTTTTTGTTTATAGCACTCATTGACTCTACCAGGTGATGCAAACTTCTAACTCGTTTGACCTACGTTTAAAAAATTGATGTATTTAAGCTTGATTAATTATCACTGGAATAATTTTGTACATTATGTCACTCGTTATTTCTTACAGTAGTTTCTTTTTAAATCAATGAACAAAAAAATTATTTATTATGAGCTTTGGTGTATATAAGTTAGAAAATCAGATTGCTACATGCAATCCACTATCACATTATACAGACTGAATTTGTATGAATTTACTACTAGCCTAAAAGTAACTCGCTTCTGGTTGGTTGCATTTTGTCAGGTTATAGAAATCTGTGTCTTTCATTGAAAAATCACCCTTCCATAACATGGTTTTGTTTCGACTGTATCAAAGCTACTTATTTGCATTTTTGTTCGGTTATTTCTAGGGAAGATTGTTTTTTCATTCATCTATGTATTCTATCATCTTTTTAGATTTCAGCTATGCATGAGTGCTCGGAATCTCACGAAACTTTCGTGAAAGTAATGAATTATGCAAATCGTTTTTAGCACTGTTTTGATAAAGCTGTTGTATTCCATCAGTACTTAAAATGCTAACGATAAAATTGAAATCTTCTTATTTATTCCATTGATGTATTTCAAGCGAAAAAACTGTTTTTGAAACCATAAGTTAAGGAAATTGCAAAAGGCTGAAACATGTGACCAGCAGATCTACTCAGGGCTATGGTCACAGTGCATTTCTGGCAAGAAACTCATTCCATGGAGAGTTAGTGTTTTCTTGTAAGGCAACCATTTTTGTCTCAAGGAGCTTGACATATATAATTGTGACACACTGAGTAACTTAACTTCACTGTTTAGCAACTGTCATTGTAAGTAAGCTGTCATTGTTGCTACTTAGGATATATTATGATTATAACCAGCACTTCATGCGAACGAAGACTTTGGGGACAACAATAGTAATGGTTATTTTTGCTTGTACCACACGTTTAGCTGTATTGAAACATAACATATCAAATCGGCAGTCGAAACATCCTCACGCAGTTACGACTCAATAAAAGTGAACAGATTGTAGATTGATTAAATTTCTTTTATTTTAGAATTTGTTTCTGTAGTACAGCTGAAAAGATTTCTGTCAGACAGTCTACATATAGATTGCAACCAGGTAACATTCAGTTTGATTCAAAAAAAGCCGACAAGTAGTCCAACCTGGTGAACATTTTCTGACAGTTTTCAGCGCTTATTTAGGAAAACTAATACGCGAATGATAGGTAAAATCTTTGCGTTTCGTTCCGTTCATTTATTGTTTCAAGAACCTCGTTAAACATGCAACTCATGTATTTTTGCTTTTGGACTGAATGGTTTCATCCATAACAAGTGTGTCATTCTGTCTAATTGGTAAAATCACTCAAACTTGAAAGCACTGAAACCTGTCCGTTTGCATTTTTAAAAAGTCACGTCTGAAGGGCACCGCCCACAATTTCCAGATACCTTTTGATCAACTTAGTTTTGTCAGTGTATACGGTAAATATTGACTGCCAAATAAAACCAAACTACTTCCTTCGTCGAGTTTGTATCAATTATTAAATTGCCAAGCGGATATGGGAATACTTTTTATTGCCTCATTTATGTACATTAGTGGTTTTCGTAAGTTGTGCCAAATCTCGCTGTTCTACTGAAAACTTCTGAAAAAGACTTAGATTATTTCATCTCCGAAAATTAGTTTCTTTATGGTTGTGTGTGATTCATTTGGGCTATAATACTAACTGAGACAATGCATTTTTTTTCACAAAATTGTTTTTTTTTTCGGAATGGTGGAATGTACTGCCAGTAAACTTTCTGACCTACAGTATTCATTGTAATTTTATTTCCAATGGTGACTGTAAAGAAAATGAATTGATAAGCATAAAATTCAATTTTTCATTCCGTTTACAGAGTTTTGTATTCACGTTCATTACAAGTGGATTATTTAGAATGGTTTATTGTCATCGAAACGAACTGGGAATTTTGTCCCTGAGAAGGGTGTGTATATACTAACGTTGTTATTTCTCCTGATTTTGGTCCATTTTTTTATGAAAACGACGGTGGTTTTGATAATAAATGAAATATCTTGAGTCAACTGAAAAATATTCGCGAAAAAAATTATTTTACTTTCAGGTCAAAGTTAACTGTTGAGTGTTGTTAACTTTATTTGCAAAGCTATTCACACAAGGCTGATTACAACATATACAATAAGAAGTGCTTTCATGCTAGGAAAACTGTTATAATCTAACTGATACCAACTACTCACGAAAAATACATAGGTATTTGTCAGTCGTTGTTCATGCATCTACACTACGAATGCCTTGTCGCCGTAGAAAACCATTCCTGTTCACTAAACATATGTGCCCATAAGAAACATTTTATACAAATACAATTTACTTGACAAGACTCAATAGTACATTGTGAGCATATAACACTCAAACATTTTGCAGCGGATTTTAACCAGCGCGCTTAGCAGTGTAAAATGTCGGTCTTTTGTTAGCAAGCCTATTTTTCACTCATTTTCGTTTAACCATGACCTGACATTGTGCTAAAAAAACAGCGCATTTCATTGGTTTATTGTTGTTTTTATGGTATGTATCTACCATGTCAACAATGATAATGGGCAATCATACATATTAACAAATTGCAACTTTGCTGCTCTGCTTAAAGCCCTGTCAGTTGGAAACAACGACCCGAAAACAGTCAGTGATCACGAGTGTACACCTATGAAAGTGATTTTTTTTCTCTTTTCCTCTGGTGTAAAACTTAAGGGAGAATTTTCCCGAATAAGTTGGAATAAAAATGGTTCAGAATCAAGTTTTGCTCATCGTGAGACTTCACATATTCGGAAAGCAATGATTTAAGGGCAGATGAAATGTTCAAAGCATAATTGCATTATTTCACGGATTTCCAAGTTAAACAACACTCCTCAAGGAACATTGTATAAAAAGTGACGTTACGAATTTTAGTACGATGAACTATAAAACCCTTTAAATTCCCAACTGAGCTAAGAACATTAACAACCTTGAAATGATTGATGTCTGAAGGTAATTCCGTCCACGCTGCATTAATTGGATCTAGAATCGATTGTTTCCTCGAAATTGTGTGACGATACACTTTTTGGTGAAAACTGAATTAAAACTAAGATACAAAATATATTTTTCAGATACCTTAACTGAGAACAATATATTTTGATCCGCGACCCTAAAAAGGAATATGGTTTTTATTACCGTCAAATTCACCGACAGTGATTACACGTTATTAAATTTATGATCAACCGATGAATGTCCAATAGTTCTCCAAAAAGCAGGTTTTTTTAACTTATGTATTGATTGCGATGGCAATTAAGTAATGCATGATGAATGAAGTTGAGCCTAAGTGACTCACAAAACAATGTATTATCGTATCTGTCCTTCAAGCAGGACTGAAGTACTGTTCAATCTGGATTACATTGTTGTGTGGTTAACTAGTTTCAGATGTGAAATTTCTGAGCGTATGGGATTAGTTCTGTAGCTCATCTGGTTTGGACGTGTTTCTGTTCCTGGTTCAACTCCAGTCGAAGTCTAGGTATTCCGCAGTTATGTCTTTTCTAAAAGTAAGGCACATAAATATAAACTCTGATTCATTTAAGTAAATAAGGGCCTGAACATTGCAGTCCTCTTTTTTCATGTAGTCATTCCTTACGGAGTGCAACTAGCTAAGCAACTTGAATATAGAATTCTTTAGATGGTGAGTTTTTAAACAGTATTATGACAAGCTTTCTGTGTTTGATTTTTCTCACACAGTTTCATTCAAAAATATGGTCCTTTACTAATTGTGATGCTCGGTTTTTCTATCTATTTTGATAAAACATGTCTCAATATTTCCGATTCTGGAGGTTTGTTCACAACATTTTTACCGCATAAAGAGCATAGAAAAAACAGCACAGTTATCGGTATGATAAATATGTAAGTTTAATTATGAAACTTTTATTTGTTTAGGTCAGTCAAAAACATACACTTTAAATGTGTATTTTCTTTTCAACCGTAGTCCACATAACTGGCAGTCTTATTAAAACTCAAATAGCATTTTGAGGACTAAAAAATTCACGGAAACAGCGTATTGAATCAAGGTGTCATACATATTATGAGTATTTCATATTTAATTTTGTTGTTAAAAAATATATTTTAGTTATTACCTGATCTAACATGGTATGTACCAGTGTATGATCTAAACTTTCAGGCAATTTTTTTTTTATGTTACAAAATTAGCATTAAACGGAAGTCTGCAGTTCAGTTGAAATTTAGTTCGAATTTGATGTAACATTTCAGAACAATCTATCAGTACCGGTAATTTGGGCAAATTCTTCAGGATGAACTAAAACTT
>JTDE01001056.1:109969-141581 GCA_014338405.1 Paragonimus skrjabini miyazakii
TAGTGGTGTTATGATCCATACAATCGTCTCAGGGGAATGTGAGTCAGAGGTTAAATGCCCACCATCTGAATTGTAGGTATTACTAAAGAGATGTAGCATAAACAAACCACATGCTCACGGTTTTCCGATCAACCAGCTCATTGGCTACCCATTCAGCAATTTACATTTTGTATAGGTTTAAATTAAAGCGTTGTGTTGATGACTATTAGAGCGCCAGGTATAAATGAGTGGTTTGTCGTAAACAGGACTGAACAGTAGCTGAAGTAGTTAACTGAAACCTTACTGTGAAACATTGTGTTTACCGAATAATCGGCAATTCAAATGCAATGCATTTTACACTGTTCTACACTAGTGTGAAAGAAAGAAACAAACCTTATTTGTAGTCATAGTGCAGAGCTATTGACGGAGTTTCGTTAACATACCGAAAACCCTAAAAATAAACTCTTTAAAGGTGTTTGTCGATTGTTAAGTTTGAACAAACTACTGAATTCTCCAAGATAAACTTACTCCGACCTTTAATTCGAATGCGAAAAGTTAGAGATTTTTTTTCAGCAAAAGTTTGTAAAGGTTATGCTATTTGACGTTCGAAGGGCCGAAAACAATTGTTGTGCTTTTACTAACTGATTTACAACAAAAAGCTTTACGTTTTGATTTCTACATTTGGCATTACAAGATATAACCAGTAGACAGCACATCAGTTTGTACGTGCTACTTGGAGTATTTTTAGAACGCTTTTGTTTTATTCATGGAGTAACTAATCCGTTATGTTTTCTATTACCAATGAACTGCCAGTTTGAAACATTTGACAAATGTCAGCTACTTATACTGAAGGTAAAGTTAGTAAGCCAAAAAGTTTATGATTTGCTAGGAACTAATCAGATAAATTTTAATAGAAAATGCATTACTAGCAAAAAGTCAGAAGAAAAAAAACATTTAACATTTCGGAACCAGTTTTTCAGTAATCTAAGAGAAACACAGGAAACATGACGCAATCCGTCAGGCGCTTGAACTTTGGAAACCAAGAAAACACACGCAATTTAGTACGGTAAGATGGATGCTAGGGCCAAGCCTAGAGTCACTAATCGTGAAATTACCTACAGGCCATTGCTTAACTTCATAGCATACCAGTGCGAATTTTTGAATTACAGGGCGGTTGACACCGGTGCAGTCGCGTTAATTTTTTATAACCGTCTTATTAGTGCAACTATGACTTTTCTTAACCCCAACTTAAAATATGTCCGCGTTAAGGCGTCCAAGATTATGAATCACGTTGTGAAAATGGTTGGGCCTATTTAGCACATAAAGCAAACATTGATGCGGTGGCCTATGGTTGTGTTGTTCTGCTCTGATCATTAATAAAGTACAATCGCTCTAATTTATGTTATACGAAGAAAAGCTATTAGGCATGTACCATTTTGCGTAATTTTATCCAGAAGAAAATGTATTAGGTGGTTTGTAAAGGTGCGGGATAGACGGATAGAAATGAGGGAGGAGCAATATATATTTGCGGATCCTAATGGTTGGCACAGTAAATCAGCGTTGGCACAAACATATTCGTTAGCTTGTAGAGATGATAGATAATTAGTTTTGCCCCTATCATTTATGGATTAAAACTTCCTAGTACATATACTCGGGATGGCTGTTTCCAGTATGAACCGGCCCGAACTGCAACTAAGTTTCGCTGGGGCTATAGGTTGTACATTTCACATTCCGCATTAGGACAAACCTTAAATGTGTTCAGATGTGATACTGAGTGACCCTGTGCAACAGGGATTTCAGAGTAAAGGTTTGGTTTCCAAGGATAAATTACTTGCGGTCATCAACATTGCTTGTTAGAGCATTACGGTTGATCATGTTGGCCTTCATGGCGGCTACTTTTTGAAGTAGGGAACATTCTGACGTTGTATGCTTGTTTCTATTGATGTAGTTAGTTGTTAAGTATAGTGCTTCAAAAAACAACGTCTCAAATGTCACAGCTAAAAACCATTAACGGAGGGTAACTTTTGAAATGCTACAAAGAAAAGGAAATATTATCTGATCATATTAACGTTTATCGTAATGAATTATTTGATTACGCGTTCTAAACCTTAGTTAGTGTGATGTGTATTATTTCAAATGAACAATGTATTGATTCTAAAGTGCCTAGACATTAAAGGGAAGAATAGAGGTCCACTAAGCATTCCAGTTAGCCCATGAAATAATTAAACTTTGCAATAATAATATCAACAAATCGTCATATTCCATGATCACATATTTCTCGTTCACCTTGCTTGCATTGATCAAATTGTAATTGAAATTACTCACAAAAATAAAAACCGGTAATAATTTTGTCTAATAAGATATACTTAACGACAAACGACTTGTAATATTACATCTGGCATTTCTAGGCAGACTGTGCTGACCGACTATCTACAGTCAAAATTTTCGGTACCTTCATAGCATACATGCAAATTGCGCATTAATCTCAACTTTCATCTCATCGCTATTTTTATAAAAACTTCAAAGTTTGGTCTGGAGAAGCTTTGCTAGGACAAATTAAGACAAAATTGTCTGTTATCAACTTGCAAATGATTTTCATACGGAACCATTTGTAATCAGTTGTGAATAGCCGACCCTACCTATTCCGTGGATGCATTTACAACGAATTCCTTACTTATCTATAAAATCTGTTCATAGCCACAAGAATAACTAAGTTTGCAGAGCGAATGCGAAGGTCATTATAACCCAACAGTCATCATCCGCAGAGTATGGTGTATATTGAGTGTGAACTAAAACGATCTGGCTGTTGAATGCAACTGTATGTTTGTCTTTTTGAAATTCGACACACAGCAGAGCAACTGTTTACCAGTTCTGTGCCCGAATGAACTGTTAGCTTTTTGAGATGGTGTGATGTAAATAACTGGGAATGCTTTGAGCTACACCAAACATAGTTCGTAGTAATCAGAATCGGGTCATGAAGTAAATTACACGTGCGAAGTAAGTTGAAAAAGTATAAATATTTCCGTCTAACAGTTAAATGGTAAATTTATTTGGCGAATTGAAAATCGCCGTGAGGTTCAACAAGTGTAAAGTCAAGCGAGTTAGTTAAGTGCTAAGGCTGGCAGTAGTTATTAAATAGTTAGTCATACTGAAGTATCTATGCGCTTTTCATTAACAGCTAGCAGTACAGTTCAATTTTAGAATATCCTCTTTCCACACAGTGTGGTTGTATATATGCCGTTCTTCTTTAATCAAAATCGTACGACTCGGTCTATGCGCGTTTTATGATCACTGATTCACGTAACAGACGGTAGTTTTAACCGACTTCGCCCCTCTTTGACTCCACAATAAAACCTTCTACCAGTCCTTACCTTTTGTTGTCTTGAATATATGTAAACTGAAGCAGAAACGATAGAGCAGAACAGCGATGAATTGAACTCACCACGGCTTTATCGTATGTGCACCTTCAATGGGATTTATCGCACCCACACTGGCTCGTCGGGACAATTCATCAAATCCTGAATGTTCAGCAGTAAGCTGTAAGTCTAACAGATTCTTAGCATTCTGTTGCGAAGACATGAACAAACGCACTAGAAAAAATTATTTGTGACTGCGCATCGAGCCAAACGTTCAAGATGTAGCTCAAGGAGCACAGTGACATTTTCCACGTTGACTTTTTGAAATAGAAAAGTATAACAGGGCATGAAATGTTGACCAAAAGCATTGCAACAATCTTCTGGATCTTGGATTTCAGCAGCATTCCCTAACTGTTGAATATCATATTTGTCGAATAGTCCTCACTCGTCCTGTTGATCGCCAGTACCTAAAAACTGACACAAACAACTCCGTAACCTGAGCGGGACTGGTGCACTGGAATTGTGGAAGCTTTGTGATCCATACCACAATTGATTATAATTTCAATCGCCTAATCTCGTTCGATAATTGCAAAATGCAGAAGCTAAAATAGGGTTTTGAACAGAACAGAATAATACCGAGAAATGACTGACTAGATTGGTACAGCTAAATTTTAGCGTTTAGCGAATCTCAAGTGTGAAGCAACCAATATACATTTAACATTGCCTGAGAAATTTCCATGCTCTTTGTAGACGATTTTTTCGACTACCTAGAATAAATTAAAAACGAGAACCATGACCCAAACGTTTATACAAGGCCCAAGCAGCCGGCTGGTATCACAGATAATAACAGTAGTCTCAATAACATCCCGATAAAAAAAACGAATACATCAAGTAAGTTCAAAAGGGATGCACAAAGCAACCCTTAAACAATTTATTGATTAACTAAAAACAAGACTATGCAAGCACAGCCGAGGCAGTGCTGTGCCTACCAGCATGCGATGCATGGTGTTGAGTGAAAGCATTGGTGTCATCTCTTGACTTCAGATTGATATTGTGCCAAACATCACAACAATCTAGTCATACATAGATAACAGACTGTGAACTGGGTCGAACATCATTCGACCTCTCTACTGCTTAACACAGGTAGCTCTGAGTTTGCTCACGTTAAAAGCCATTGAGACAGTTTAACTTCGCGTCCATTTCTCAGTATGACACAATGTCGCTACCTAACTACACCAATATCTACCACCCGTGTCGAACGACTTGTTCTCGAAGCATAAGAGAAGGCTTTTCGTGGAACCGGACCCAACGGAGGCTCATTATCAAATGACCGTTTCAGTACTTCTCGCGCACGACTTCAAACTAACAAGCCAATCAACTGACAGTTTGGTTCAGACAAACGACCAGTTATGCCTATTTGACTCCCAAGTATAATGCGTATAAAAAAACGTTCATACTTGTTGTACGGAAAGTCGATTGCGCACTATCAGCTATCATTCGGGTTTGGCCACAAAATGGCCAAGAGGCAGAAAAACACAATTATGATGAGTCCCTAAGTGACGCGTTTGTTTCCTGACAAGTAAGATAGTGAGCTGCAACAAAAGTTCATTCGCGGCCAACTGCTTTCAATCCCTTAGAATGTTGTCACGTTTACAGAGCTAGTGGTAACTTCAATAGCTAGTAGCCAGTTAGTTTTTCTAGGAGCACCAGGGAATCAACCAAATAAAAGCCTTGGCACAGATTAACAAATGCCTGCAGCAAATATTTGCTAAGTTGGAACGAAACCATCAAGAGTTTTTCACAGATCATACGGTTGCCAAATAATTTACCAAGTTTACTTTACAATCCAGGTCAATGGTGCAGTTGAGTTGGCAACACTCACGTTTGCATTGGCAATACCTATAGACAAGCATCCATACCCAGAAGGAATAGGTGAAATATCCGGTTTTTGCTGCAGCTCGACACTCTAAATAGAACTTCGAATGTGAGATGATAATTCCTCTGGTGATTTCAACGAAAAATATTGGCCAGCTTAATGTATATGAACGATACTGACAACTTTGGGCTGACAACCTGATAAATAAGACGGATGCCGCTGATGGAGTTCAGGTCGTGTAGCATAAGACGATACTTTTTCATCGATATGTTTTTAAAGTGATGCCGGCTATTCTTCTAGTCAGTTACATCGTACGTTTAATTCAAGACCCTGTAGCACATATCTCACTGTTCTAACGACAGAAGTAAGCTTAAATCTGTACGGCATGTCTGCTCAATCAGCCGAAACATGATGGACTGTGTAATTGTGTCCACTGACCAACTGTATCAGGGTTTATCTCAAACCAATAAACGCAAACCCGCGACTGCAGTCAAATTATTCACGTTTTCATTTAGAACAGATGATGTGATCAGAATAGCAACCATCAGGTTTATAGTTGTTTTCATATGTGATGCCCCTCATTAATTCCTAGAAACTGTGCACATTTTACAGTAAGACCACACAACAACATCACTGATTGTTTGCATCTCACTGCATCCGCGCTTTCCCACCTACCGCAACTAACCCTTGATGAACGGTCTTCAGAATCATTCACATTGGTCTATATATGGTTTATGATTACTGGGCTCTAAAGTAGACAGCAGTCGTAACAGTTCAGGCAATAGTTTGATTAACCACTAAAACTTGCCATTTGATCGTTTATGTTGCTGTCCTGTTTGGATGGGAGTTGGGGTAGATACGACACGGGATGAATTAAACGCGAATAATTGTCGACAGTAATCCCACTGGCTTCTGAGTGCAGTTACATGTTAAGTGATCGTTGAAAGTACCGTAAAATTGTAACCAACAGAACGCACATAATATTGTGCCGACCACCACAGAAGCGAAAATTTTCCCCCACACAATATACAATATGTCTTGAATACACCGTCATGTACATTTCCGATTATTTGAAAACCGTCACAAAAATGATGGTAGATGAAATTCATTAGCTACGTGTATCTCGATGCTTCCTTTGAATCAGTTTTTTGATTGATTAAATGTGTGAGAATTTTGTCTTTGGGTTTTGGCTACTCCTGTAGGTTGAAAACCACCCAATGGAATGAGTAGTTCAGCCTACAAAGCTCTTACATGTCTGTTTGTACACTGAAAACTTGCTGTTGAATGTTTTGAATATTGTGTGAGTTTATTCGAAAACCTTTGAGTAATATGTAAGCATGACAAATGAACGTAAACAAGTGGACCCGTTTCTCAAAAAATAAGTCAATGTTCCTAACAATAAGTTAAATAGTTGTTTCTCATCAAATATTTTTTGGGAACTGTTGTTTGAAATTCTCTTTTACGCGGTCTATAAAAACGTGTGTTTGAAGGCTAATTTGAAAAGTGTAGGTAGATTATGACAATCGCTTTTGAGTGAACTGTTGAGAAAGCGTAAATGTTTAGACATTTTACATGATAACTCACAATTTTGATATTCCAGAACAACAGCTTTCAGAGGACTCACTGTCACTTTCAGATCAGAGGTATATCTTTCAATAACCCATACACTTGTGCAGTAGTAGATAATTGACATGTAGTTCTGTCATGAAATGCATGAACTATACACACACTTCCTTGCATAAGATAACAAAACTGCTTAAAATATCTACGCTTATGTTCATTGGTTTTTGTTAGTTTTATGGGCAACCGGTCAAAATAGAGGCAATATAAACGAATTTATTCAATCCTTATAATCAAACATAGATTATGACTGTCCACTACTCAACTTTGAATACAAACTCATTTCAAATATAGTTCTATCTTAAGAAGTTACGTTTTTTTTATTTTGGTTTGATCTACTGAAAATAAGAAATATATAGCCGATCAACACAAGAAAGTTGATAAACACTGGTATTCATTGGTAAACAGTTCAGTATTTTATTTTAAATATCTTATAAACTTTGAAATTAAACACTGGTTGCTCGAAAAGAACATAACCTCATTATAATTCAAAGTGAAATAAACGGCCAGCTATGGTTGTGTAGACGTTTGGGAAGTTCTATATAATATTCACACTGTAAAATAGACTAAAATACGCGCGTTTATTATCTGTGTTTGGTTACATTATGGTTGCAACATTGTGCTATGGCAACTATTTGACATTCCTTTCGTTATACATAGTAGTTAGTTTCGGCGCGTGCAAATGAACTTGTGAACGAATTGACTGACTTTGGTTACATTCACCAGTGCTTATGCTGTCGAACCGATACTGCAAACCAGCTGTAAATTTTCCTCTTCACGACTCTGAGCCACCTGAATTTTTAAAACTCAACTCAGCTTTTTTGAAACAATAACATCATAAAAACTTTGTCTATTGTCCTCTTGGATTGCGCAGTAATTACCACGCTGCAATCTGGTTACTGCTTGATGTGGTAACCTTCGTTCTCGCGGCAGGTTAATGTTTAATATGGAATACTATAGTCCAATTTAATAGTTTCTGTTGGGTAATTCTGTCGCTAACTGTTAAAAAACTTGATCGTATAAACGAGGGTAACCTTGCAGTTAGATACAGTAAGCCAGAACAAGTCACATTCACTTACGATTGTTTTATAAATGTATAACTGTTTTAATAGGATCACTTTTCTGTAAACTACACTGTATATGTATCGAATTAAACGCGGGTGACTCTCCTTGGCCTGTCACTCATAGGTAAGTTGACAGTATTTTGTAGATAGTTGGTCTTAGTGACCACCAGCAAGTAAATGAATGTCGTGGTGTATATGTCCTGTTTTGTTGGCGGTCATATATAATTAGCCGACATTCCTACAACGATAGTTACCTGAGGGTAGAATGGATTAGCACTCGGATTACCAGTCGTGGGTTCGTGCGTGCGTCCTAATTTCAATTTGGCAATTCGCCGGGTGTTGGTGATATTTAACGGGGATTTAAACAAATAAGCATCACGTTGCTAATGTACACCGTGACCAACTGCTTCCAAAAGTCGAATTTTATTAAAGTTGCCATAAGCATTTTATTTCGTTGGCAGTAACAAGCACAACGAATCTTACATTCTAACGTCGACATCAACAACTTCGCATTTGCTCAAAAAAAGACGTCTGTTTCTGCTTACCTTCAGACTGGGCTATCTTTTCCTATTTAGTTTACCCTTCCTACTTACTGTCTGCGGTAGATATTGCATTTTACTTAGCCACAAACTGTCTGGTTCAAATCAATTTTAAGTTTTCCGATGTCAGTCGTAAAGCCAACATCTATGATCATTGTCAAAGTATATTATTAAAAGAACTCATTAAGAAAAGAGCTATAGGGGATGAACTTACGAATTAGGCTAAAAATACAGTTCAGTTTCCTTTTATATGATAAAAACGCAAGCATTGATAGTCAACATGTTGAACAAATCCGAAATTATCAATTGTGTGGTTAAGCAATTATATTCTGAAAAGTTTATGGACATAATATTCACTGGTTCAAAAAATCTTTTAACGGCAATTGGGAATTCTAGTTTCAACACGTTCTTTTTGTAATTGTGGAAACATAAAATTGATATGTTTGCGACCTGGATTGTTCAGTTCTTAAGTTCGGTTACAAGTGAAGTTTAAAATAACAATTGGTTTCATTTATCCAAATATTAAACAATTTGTATCTACCATTTGCGCTTGAATTGGAATGTCCCAGAATAAGGACTTTGAAGTTTATAAATTACCACATCTCAAGAAATACTCATTTTAGATTCATTCGCTGGAAATTGTTAGTAATTTATTGGTGAGCTGCGTGTTCGCGCATAATGTTTGAATCCGCTTTTCTTTAAGACATTTAAAAAATAGAAATTATTCGCAAATGTTTGACAAATGAAACATTTTGGAAGAAAGAGCGTTTTCAGATATTGTAATCAACTGATAAGTTTACTTGTATGTACCAGGTGTATTGTTGACTATATCGGTAGTGTGTGATTAGAGTTATGAAAAGTACACTCACATTTTAATGCTGAACGTACCGGATACCTCTTTACACAAGTCCTAATTTATTTATCGAACTCCTCAGTAATCTTTAAGCATTCAATGTCCCTTAAAGGTAAATTTCGTTCGCAGCATTGTTTCGTGCTTTTGTAGACGTCTTAGCGATTCATATTTTGAACTAACAAATTTAGTACTCTGTGATACTTTGTGATATTTGCCGCACACTAGACGCGCGACGAAAACATCTCATCTAAACTTCCAACAGAATTGCCCATTAACAAGTTTAGGCTGCATGTTTGGTACCGAAAGAGACAGCAACTGTTCCGATAACTAAAATCGTCTCTACCATGATCAAGACCTGAAGGTAAAACTGAAGTCATGGACCTCAGTAAACGTATTTTTTAGCACTTTTCCTTTTGTGCGTCAGGCTAATTGGGGAATAATAAGCTCGGTGTTGCTTTCCCGGTTATGTATTTAAGCACCAGGCATTTTGAGTACTTCGTTTGCGAACCCCGCGGATGTTGATATAAAAAATCACTTGTCCCTTTTACTGATTAATTCGTCTTTTCATCTAACTGGCCAATTGTTGTATGACTATTTCCAATCGATGCTGTTGATTTTGTACGCAGTGTTGACTTATCGATAAGGTTTGTTGTTTCTTGGTATTTCGTAGCATTCACTATGTATTTGTGGGCATTGGGCTTCAATGTTTGATCGTATAATTCTAACGGTTCGTTGTGATGTATCTTTTTCGCGTGATAGAAAACAATCCATTTCCGTGTTTGGTTCTTAGGTTACCTATCTCTTTCCATTAGCAGCAAACTCGAATTCATAAAATTTTATGGAATTATGAAGCTGAATTTTGTTTCATGGAGGTGCCTTTCCTTATTCTTCTGGTAAATCCTGTACTGCTCTACAAAACTGTATCCGGTTGCAAGTTAAATTGTGGATTTGACTGCTGAGCAGATGGTACCTCTATGTTTGTTTTTGCTAAACGGGAGTTACTGGCATTCCAGCAGATTGTCGACCGATCAGTAGATCTAAAACGTTAAGCATGTAGTCCTGGTAAATTATGTTCAAACTGTATGAATCATTTACCATTGAACATTTAACCTATTACAAATAGTTAATAAATCAACACATCCCTTTTTCGACCAGATTTCCAGCAACTCGCTGTTTTACAGCACGCCTGAATGCTAAAGTCACTCACTGGAGCTAGTAACACTACTGACCAACAGTTTTGCTTCACGCACCGATATAATGCTGAACTTGTATTCTGTTAGTTTTTGGTCAGACACGGTAAATTGTTTTTAGAACGGATTCAAAACTGCCAGGCACAGCAATCGCTTGGAAGCAAACAGTCGTTTATCAACAATGTGAGACGCTGTAAACTTGCACATTATAACTACAAGATAGGTTCTAATGTATATTAAGCCTCATAATCTCTGAACAACCCTTAACGGGTAATAACATAGAGTAGTTTCTCATCGATTGACCAATAGTAATGCAGAGTTGATCTGAATATGAATGAGTGAACGTTCTTTAAATTATTCAATTCAAGTACCAAGACAGTTTCACTACCGTCAAATGCCATAATTCCCATCAAACTTTAACAAGCTAATGTAAGATTGAAACTGTGCACACACAGCGATATCTGTAAACAAGATTATTAACCGAGATACTCTTTTGAATTACTAGTTCACTGTTTTTTCTTCATGGAAAGCAACATTATGAATAGATGTAAGATTTATTTTGTCTGAAACAATCAACATCATTTAGACAAGGTATTTCCAAATTTTATTCTACTGTCTGGTGAATGGGTAGATTATAAATGTTTTTATTCTTCCTAGTTAGAAAGATGGCAGAAAAACATTTTGCCCACAACACATCTGACGTTGGGTTACAGTGATGGCTGTCAAAAATCAGGAGTGTTTTCGGTCAGTCCAGAGTTGCTTCGAGTCTGAGATTTCTGCTCATAGTTCGTTTATAACCATGCAGCATTAATCCGTTTGCTGCCCTATGTTTTCACTAAAAAATGTAAGTCACATATGCCATTTGTTTGCACTTCCATTCAATTGTCCTTATCGTCTGTCTGCTTACATTTTAGATGCACTACTAGATAAGTAATGACAGTATTCATGGTCAACATCCGACAGAATCAGGTTACAAAGGCACTTAAGACAGCTTTCGTTCAATTAATTCAACAGACTTAAGCCACAGTTATAAGAAATGTGTTGTTTGCATTGTGTTTGTCACTTGTTCAAATTCAGATTATTTGATGTCCAAAAGCTTACGTTTTGTCATAAAAATAGCTGGCTAAGCATATCTGGTGATAAACAGCTACTAAGACATCAAAGCTGTTATTCAAACAGCTGATAACAGCAAATGAACTGAACTAATGAAGCTGTTTGACAGGAAACTACAAACATTTTCAGAAATATTCTTGACAGAGTGAAGCAGTACAAAATTACATCCCCATCATAAATGTCACATAAGATTACTTTATATAGATTAAATGGTAACAGTAGTATGACTTACGCGGAAACTGTTAAGACACACTAGTGGCTTATAAAAACTGTCAGCGAACACAAGTTGTTAGAAGTGGTTCATATTCGTCATATATATATATATATAATATTCGCCATTACTATATCTTTGGCTGATCTCTTAGTTGCCACTCGTGTTATTAACCGTGTGTGACTGACAAACAAGAATGTCCCCAGCGGTGCAGTCTTGTGTATTTTCAGTCAATCTTCGGTGGAATAGATTTCTTTTGTATCCGGCCACATCAGATCAAACATACAGTCAAAAATAAACCTCTATTTTTCGTAAGACAACATATATACAGTTGGTTCTGTCGGGAACGAATTTTTTATCAAATTTTGTCTGTTTGGAGCTATCGAACCGACTTTTCAGCTAACAGATCTTTTCTTACTCTCATACGCAGCG
Organism: Paragonimus skrjabini miyazakii; assembly: GCA_014338405.1. NCBI lineage: Eukaryota > Metazoa > Platyhelminthes > Trematoda > Plagiorchiida > Troglotrematidae > Paragonimus > Paragonimus skrjabini miyazakii. The sequence continues at coordinate 122,203 of JTDE01001056.1, forward strand.
TAGCAGTGACATAAACGTAAATCATACACCTAATCTGAAATTAAATCGAATAACAAAATCATTCATAATCATAGCTATGGCTTTATTTTGTCGTTGTCAGTTTCTTATAATTGGCATAAAATATACATTACTATACTCACTAATTCGCTGACTCAGTAACTAATTTTACTTCACCGAACACTGCGGGTTAAAACTTTGGTATTAAATTTCGTGGTTTTCATTTCAACTCGAGGTTTTTATTTCGAAATCTGCTGTAAATATGCTTATTCAGAATTTGCCCAAATATCGCTTGTGATTTTTTGTCGGGTGAAAGTGTTTACACTAGTTTTTTTCTCATCGTTCAGAAAACTAAGAAGGCTTCGGCTAACTTTTTCGGCACAACCAACTTCAGCGTGACGGTTTCTCCAGAAATTCTCTTCTTTTCATGAAATTGGCAAAACTTAACATTTTTGAATCTTGACTTCAAAACAATGCCGGATGGTCCAGTGAGACCAGATTGCGGACACGCAAATGTACAAACTTCTTAAATGCTGAGATAATGCACAAACCATCTAAAAACTTGCGCCATTTTTATGTGCAAAAACATTTTGGTCTGTCTAACATGGTTACAGTTCATAAATTACCGTGTTCTAAAGAGTATGCACGCGTTGGCACGCGCTCACACCCATACGTCTAAAGCGTGGGCCAATTTTTCTCACATACAATACTTCTCTCGGGATATGCCAAACCCGTCTTTTAACACCCAGTCCAACAGTTCGTAAACACCAGAGATAAAAGCTAAAACATGTTCTCATCAGATTGACATTCTGATGACGAAAAGGGTCGTAAATAAGAGAACAACGTGTTTATTACTTTCGGCTGAAAGTGGTAGATAACTGCCTTGCAAATTTCACTAATCCAAGGAACTGAGGAAAACATTTGTGGTTTTTATTGACTAGAAAATAGAAAAATACTGGTTGGGTTTAGCAGATAATTGCTACTTTGTAAAATGTGGGTAAATATGCAGTTAGTAACGTTAGATTCGCTAGATCTGCAAAGAAAGGTACATTTATCTGTACGTTGGCTTTTTAGGTAATACCCTGTTTAACTGGACACAGTAATGCTCAAAAATTTGCATACTCATATGTGTCGCATGGACTAATAAGTTGATAATTTAATTTGAATGCTTACTTTTGAAGACACTTGAAAAAAATAAAATAGTTTGACGATCCGTCGTTTTGCTTTACTCAATGAACTGAGAAGTCAGTAAATTGTCCAGTGAATTTCTGGATTATCTTCGAAAAACAAACAAACAATGTCGAAGTAACTGAATTTACTGAGCTGATTGAAACTGTGCTGCCCTCGATTGCCACTCTCACTCATTCGTTCGGTCGATAGGGCAAATTACATTATCAAAATCAAGCAATGCTAAGTTTGTACCGTTTAAAATTACTTGCCATAGAGCATGCACAATCTTTAACCCATTGATTTCAGCTGGGAACCAAAAAGTGGTCGAATCTTTAGTGAAGTCCGCCTGTCATGTGACGTTATCGTATTTGTATCGTAACTCCTGAAGATCTAAGTTAAAATTGTATTTACGTAAGCTTCTTTCCTGTCAATTTCTCTGCACTGCAATGTATCGTTATAGTTTTAGCGTGAACAATCATCAAATTTGACTAGGCATTTCCAGTAATGGAATTCCATCGAGAGCAAAAGAATCCAAATCGAAAACCCCCGTATACGATCATAGTCTATACATTCAAATAAGGCTTTTGACGGGCCCACTTAGTGAAGAAACATTAGACACGAGTTTGGTTCTAATTAGAGCTAATCAATATTGTAAACGTTTTGTTACTGATTTGTTATAGCTCTAGTCGCAAGTTGCCTGATAGTTTTGATGATTGTTCAGTATGGCAGTTGAATACCATTCCACGGATTCCACATTAAACACAACAGAACAATATTGTAATTTTGTAAATGCGAAAAGTTATGTGTACTATTCAAGTCTCCCGTATGGGACATAATAACTATTTAGCTCAATTCAGCTGTTAAATGTGTTCAGGTACAAAACCTGCTTTCAGACAAGGAAATATGTGAAAGTCAGATTATCAAAAAACTATTGATAAGCAAGCAAATATTTTGCATTTCACGTATTAGTAATGGTGGGCAATTTACTGCTTAATGCGTAGCTCTCAGAAATTCACATGAATATCTATATAAAGACTATGATAACTAGTAGAATCCTCTAAAGTTTTAGTTCTTGTGCATTGATTGCACATCTATCAGTTCTTTGTAAGTAAATAATTTCCGTGGATGTTGACCGGTCAATCAATCATCTAGTCATTTTTATAATGGACTTTTCAAATGGATATTTCGGAAACCATCCCGGAAACTCTAAGTGAACACCCCATTGGAATGCAAATTTTATGCATAAACAAATTTTTGTTCTTTATTTGAAGTGGTTATCAACAACAAGAAGTTGTTTCTAACAGTAAACTATCAGTCTTGTTGAGATAAATAGGTAAACTGTTCATTTAGTTGTCTAATTTTAAGGGCATAGGAGCATATTGGTTAAAATAGTGCGTCTTTAACCTAGATGTTTTCAAGTAAAACAAACATACGCCTAATGTTAACCTGTCAGTCATTCGTAGTTCTAGGGCTGAACACGCCTGTATTTTGAACATGCACACTGGGTTTCCAGAGAATAGAATTGTGAAGGATACAGTCCACAGATATAAGAATTTGCATTACACGCCAGTTTTTAGCGAGGTAGCAAACATTTATATGTTCATTGTTCTGTTACATTTTTGGCAACTAGAGAACAATACATATTTAGTCAGAAATAAAAATAGCTTTTACATTTTTCTGCGTAAAAAATGAAATTATTTTCCAATTTACCTTAATAAATAAATGTAAGTAAGGCGCAGAATCCCCTATGATTAAAAGAAAATTATTGGCCAAAAATAAACTGTAATTAGGTGAATCAACATCTTATTCCAAACGAAACAATACTGCCTTTTACAGTACAACAGTAATGATGTACGTATTAAATGTTACTGAACAAACTAGACTGGTACCACTGCAACAATTACCAATAATATTTTGTAGGAACGAAAGTTACAACTTCAATATTGCGTCCATACATTTTTATCTACTAGTGCTCACTGAACATGCAGGTTTAATCATTGTGCATTTTTATTGACACTCAGTGTCATCCACACCATAATTATCAGCCAAGAACAATTAAACTGAGTTTGTTCTCCACTGAATGGTCCAAGTACAGTTTGCATGGTAAAACAACGTCTATTTACATTGCTAAGTGTTTAGCAAAATCGAAGATGAAATTTGGTTTGGCGCAGTTGTCCATAAATTGACGTTTTTCTATCACGCTTGAAAACAACAAGGTAAGATCACGGATTCGTTTAATTTGTTGCCTCGTCAAGCCAGTTAGTATAAAAACATTAAGAGAACAGTAATAAAGTCGAGTAAAGAAACTGACCAACAAAAAGCTACACATCGTCTGGTCGTTGACATATACTCAATATGTTTTGATGGAGTTGTCCATCCGCATGAACTTTACGATGTGCAGACATAGGAGTTAGGCAGTCGAATATTGGGGATTTCAGCAAATGTGAACACTCAAACCCGCTTAATCTGGATTCACTTTTAGGCACTTAATGGATGATCCGATAATTATCGTTCTTTCGGAATGTTCAAAGTCAAACAACTCTGTACTAATCGTGTAGAAAACGATTTTGATCACGCCACCTGCTGGAAGGCGCTTAAGAGATGTAGTATAAAATCACCTCATAGTAAGAGTTATGTTTAATACGCGACATGAGCTGACAAATTACACAAAATAATTGGCTGAAAAACACGGAAGTTTGCCTTAGGGTTGCGATATTTCAAAACGGGTCGAAGTTAGACTCAAGCGCAAACAAACAATAAGTTACGCTGTTTCGACTTTCCCTACATCCATGTAATAAAATTATCCATCCTATCTCCTTAAGTGGCAGGTCAATGAAAAATGAGTGAGTAACACTCATTAAATATGCAATCGGTAGTTTGCACCAACCATATTTTTGTCCACTTTAGGTGCTATTTATTTTTCCACAGTATTTTACCGAAACTTTGAAGGGTAATTGAAAGCTGATTTTCTTACTTGATGCCGATAGTTAATTTCAACTCAACGACATGCCATAGATGTGTTAACTTTGTTAGACTACCTGACACCGGATGCTGGAATGATTACTCATGGTGGTACTGTTTTCTTAAACATATCACCAAGCTCACGTGATAAGTCTTTTTTTGCAATTAGCTGACCACTCACCTGAGTTGATTCCCACACACAGTAATTCAAACGCCGACATAATTATTCATATCACATTAGATAACATACAACCAGATGTTCCTAAGAAGAATACTGTTGGGTGCAATCAGGTGTCACAAATTGGCTGGGCGCAAGCTGGCGGCAAACTCGAAATGTCTTAACGACCTCAAACTTGAGTTTTGTTGGTGTTTTCATTTCTCTGGTTAGTCGTTTAGTACTCAGCTGCGGAGAATGAATCAGGTGTCATCGGTCATAGATGTAAATTTCTTAATTTAACGCAAAGAATATGAGAAGGTTCAGAGTTGCTCAGACAGTGATTTTGGCCTTTTTATGAGGAAATCTAACAACTAACCAATGGCAAGGGTCAAACATCTTTTTTTTTGGAAAAACAAACGTCATTTACTAGGCACATGGATCGACCATCATACCCTGATCAATGTTTACTCATTTCACCCTGAATAAAGTGGACCTAGCGAAGGATTATCATTGATTCGTTGGAGCTTTTAATGAAACTATTATTCAACTGAAGAAATGACACACATTTTGAAATATAATTTCCTCATCTGAATTTGACTGCTTAAATAGTAAGGGTTTGTGAGAGACGTTCACATTTTTTGAGGTTGGACAAAGATCACTGAAACACTATTTGCTTACTATAGCATTTTGTTCCCTGCTTAGAAATCATCAGCAGCGTTTGTAGTTATCTGAGTTAAGCTTTGAACATGTTGAAGGTTGAGTGATATAATGCTGTTAGGCAATTTGTACTTCACTTTGGGACAGAAAGTAAATGTTTATGTATTTCATACATTACATGATCGACTGGGATCGATACTATAAACATTTTGGCTACCGCATTGGTTATTTTTTAATCACCGGCATCGTTTACTAACCAGCGTGTTATGGTAGTCGATGTTCACTGGAAAAGTTAAATATTTACTGAATATTAGTTTTTCTGTGCACAACTGATGTGTTTTAACAGACAGGAAACCTGGTATGATGGTTATTATTAATGGTGGTCGGTTTATATATGTATGCGAAGTCGAAAGCTCCAATTAACCGTTTTACTGGTCGCGATACGAAATATCTACTTATAAATAGTTCAGATATCGTACTGTCTTAGCAAATACATGAAAATTGGCCACATGGTCCCTCAATTTACAACGTTGAAAACAATACCTCTGAAAAGCTGTTCACTAAAGTCTGCCTGAATTCAAATGTGCCTATGAAATCTGAGTGATATTCGATCGATATGAACCGATTACTCAATACTTAACAATGAATTTTACATGTGTAATATAGGTTAGTTTGGAAATGTGTTTATTATTTGCTTTAAAGCCAAATGTTTGGGATGATGGGAGTTTTATCATTTTTGAGACTTTAACTACACTTTTTTTAATTCGATCTCTGCACAGCTGAACTCTAAGGAAAACGTCGTTGTGGAACAATATAGTCAATGTTGTCTTTGTTGGTGATTCGCGATTATTAGTATTTAATTAACTGTTAATATGTATATCGTCATTTTCCACGAACATCATATTCACACTGATACCAGTTTCAAGAATTCTATCTAGTTCCTTCCTCTACTGACTGATTGATTGACTGACTACATGACCTCTGATGATACGAAGACAAAGACTGATGCTGAGTGACGCTTCGTACAGAATACCCTTTTTGGTCTAATTGGCATTTCGATTGTAGCTGGAAAATCCTTTCAGCATTCTAGGCATCGTTTGCGAGAGTTCTGGTGATTGACAGAACCGGTCATTAGTGGATTGTATGTGATCACAGCGGGTAACCAGATTTCAAATGACATTTGGCGTCAACTACAGTTTGTCGTCTCACGATCAATCTTTATGTATGTTTACCTGAGGAGGCTGAATAATCAGTTCACGCGAGACAAATCGCTGATAATTTTACCAGGTACCATGATTCAGCAATGATCAATAAAAATCGATATAAGGTAGCAAATTTCAAAGCATAACGATATTTACATAATTTCAGAGTAAGTGAAAATGCAGTGACCACAAATATTTGTCAAAGTTAATGTAATGTAGACAAAACAAAATGCTAAAAGCGCATAAAACCGTTGATGATGTATTTATCACTCAAACTTTAACATATATTCCATTGACGATAGTCATTTACATACAAATCTGAGCAGCTTTTAAAATTCTATTCACATTCTGATACGCATGTAGAAAGTTTACTGGAATATTCCGTCAACCTGATGGTCCTGTGTAGTGCATTTCTAAGCGTGATGGAAGTTTTATGAAACGATGAAATAAATACTCATAATTAACTTGGGTCAAATATTCGTAAATATTTTTGCGGTACGTCAGGTGATATGATACTTTCTTCGGCTACTCGTGGTATCCTTCGACGTTATACGTGAAACCAAAGCAGTAGTCCCAGCAGTTTTCTTATTTAAACCATGTGGATCACGACAGCCGCGAACATGTACAATTTTAAATCTGATGACAACCAAAAGTGTATCGGTCTATTGCAGTTGTACAATCAGCCTTAAACCAAAAGGTGACAAGCGCGATGTGCCGGTCTTATTAAAATACCTGTCCTGAAAACCCACAACAGTGATGCATTTTATCGTGTGCGAAGAAACAATCGACGAATTATCCTTGTAAATTATTTTTCATAACGCTCAATTTTTCACGTTTTTCAAACTTCATAATACTGCCAATACAAACATTTAAAATGTCTAAAACTGTTAAAGCCTCGATATTTTGCGGTTAGCTCGCACAAGTGCTTTATATAAGTATCATGTAGAGTTTTGTCAAATCGAGATGAATATCAACTAGGTTGGCAATCCGAGGAGTTTCCTACTTTTCCCAGATTGCAAACAGTCATACTGCAATCCATAGTTTCATAAATTTTATCGCAAGGAAGTTGTTGAAAGTGTGTGTTAATTTTGAAAAAACACTATGCTACTTCTCTCTTAATTTCACAATATGGTTAGTCTTAAACTGTCAAATCATATTGATGATCGAGTGAACAATTGATAAGCTACATGATTGCAAAGTTGAAATTTAATTTCGCATACTCAAAGTTATGGCTGCGTTCACCAAATTAAATAGAACATTGAGCAGAACATCTGTCCCCTTATCTGAGATGCATTACTTATTAGACATTCATTATAGTGATTTTATTCCATAGTTACGATACTAAGATGTGTGACCAAGAATTTCAGTCATACAGTGTTAACATCAGTTGCTAAGCGTCACATGGGGGTAGGATGCATTTTCTTGCCACGAGTATCAATCAACTGCATTTACCTTAACGCATGCTACGCAAGAATTCGGACGGATAGTTAACAGATTCGGAATGTGACCGTACCGTTTATTACAACAACTGAACTGATCGTCGTTAATCGCTGCAGAATGTGAGGAATTCAGCCGGTGATTTTGCAACTTTCAAACTGAACAACACTCGCATCTGATCACAGCCTTTTTATTCAGGTAGACATGTCAACCAGTTACTTCCAAAAAGAATCACTAGGCTCGACTTCCGCTCTTGTTAAAACCCGTCAATAGTGTATATTCTTGTCACAGCCGAGATCAAAACTTTGACCACGCTTTTAAGAAACAACCGTGTTGGCCGCTGTGCTATTGAGATCGCATTAGGTACGATCGAATTATCATAGGTGAACGCTCAGCCACATTCACTTGTGAGTAATGTTCAGATTGCCCATTCGTCTCAATAGAAGACACAGTTACTCCCTGTTGACTGCATTTGATAACCTTGCGATTAGGACTTTTATGATCTCAGTTAACCTGGTGGGCGTTAGTTTGGAAGTGATTTTTCAAATGGGACGAAATGTAGGCATAAATAAAGTAGAAATCACAGGTGTTGTTTTTGCCTTGAAATGTACGCTTGATGATTCACCTGACTTTTGTCAAAAGGCCTCATGTGTAGAGACCAGATTGCACATCGTGAAACCTGAAGAATGTCGTTTGCCTGTTCAACAACCTGAAGATTTAATCATTAATGGAGTTAAGCAATGAAAATCGTAGTGAAGCTGTCTCGTTGATGCTATTTGTTCTGAGTAATATCATTAATTGTTGAAGCACAAATAAGTGGACGGTCAGCACAATGTCATTCCCTTGCCTCTCATTAGTTTCATTAGTTTATTTCAAAACTGTTCTTCAATTTAGTTATTTTAGTTTCTTGTAACCATTGACTTACGTTTTTTATACAGTGTAGAAAACGAGTATCGCCTATTGACATATTACTGTCAGTAGAGATAGTAACCTAATCACTGAGTACAACGTAGATGCGTTTAGTTGGCGGATGCAATCTACTCACGCAGCTAGTGGCTGTGGTATTTATAGACCTTAAGATAATCATCTGTATATGTGACCTCGCTGATTACTGTCAATCTTTCTTTCATGGGATGCTACCAGAAGCTATAGAAATCTGCGGATATTACTGTTTCCATACTGAAGGCACAATTTGTGAGATTGGAGTCCGACGTACCATCTCCTTCCCTTTCGAAATGGTCATCAATGAGGCACTTTCAGAGTAGTTTGAAACATCTATGTAGAGCGAGTTTGTTTAGATAGTTCAACCCTTGTTGAGTAGTTGGGTTTTACAAATGTGTCTGTTCAGCTTACAGGACGCACACGTAGACCGTGATAAACACTTGAAACATTCGAGTTGGTTAGTATTTGCACAAAATGCACCTTTTTTCGCTCTCGGCTGTTTGTACGCTCACTAGTGTCACTGTGAGTAATCAAACTGGGACTGTTGACTGATCCATCAACGTGCGCTGCATCTTGTCATACCTGTGCGAATGACGTTGCCCTCACCACTGTTGACCAGGTACACTGAAAGTAGACATTAAGTTGACTCTAAATCGAGATGAAAATTAACGGTGTCAACCAGAATTCTGCTTTTCTCTGGCTAGTTTGTGCCGAACTGATTGACCACATCAAATAAACACTAATGGTTTGTCATTAGTTGATTATGAAAATAGTCAGTCGATACAGCTTATTACGGGTGACCTATCTATTATATATACAAGCAGAGAGCTTGTCATATCAAGCACTGAGATAAGCGTTTACCAGCGTCTGTTAACTTCTGCTAGATAAACAGCTATTTTTGTGGGTACCGATTTTGAAAACTGCGACTGGCGTATGCAGTAAATTGGATTAATCTCTTACTCAGCAACCACTTTTGATCTTCTCTGCGTTCATTTCGGGATGACAGTCAGATCGAGATTTTATAAATGTATTTCCTATTGCAGTCCCAGTTTTCGGTCCACATTATCATGTACATCGTTTGGTGACTAAATCCTTTGCAACAATATGATGACAGCGACTGGCCAATCAAGCACGATCTGTTTAGTTATTGTACCACTACCAACAAAGGCATTGAACATTTTTACAACAAGCGCAATTGTAGGATTTTCTATATCAAACAACAAAGCATGTTGGTAAACAGAGGTTAGCAATTACTGTAACGAAACTTAAGTTTAACTAAAAATACCCTCAAGCGGAATAAGGGAGTTCAACCGCCATTTTCAAAAATGATGTACATTAACATATGCATATGATTTAAGTGTCGAAAACTATAAAAACCTCGAACTACTTTTACCGAAAACTAATCCAAACAAGTTTGCTCGGACGAAGACAAACGTAGTTCATTATTATGATGGTTGTCAAAAAAATGCAACCGTGAAATAACGAGCCTCGTCTCTTGACAACATCTTGTCAACTTGTTTTGGATGAATCACATTTAATGACGGCAATAATCAGACTTGTCATAATGGAGTACAGATTGGAGTTACAGTTAGAACATATTCTTGTCTTGCGCAATGCTAAGTTTCGGCGTGATGATTATGGCAAGATCAATTCTATAAAGTCAACTGAGCAATGTTATTGATCTGCTGATTTTAAACTCCCTACAGTTTTTGGAATATGGTGGACAGAATATGAATCGCTGGATGGTGACGATTCAGTTAATTTGCTCAGCATCAACACTTAACTTCTATCCTGTAATAGATTGGACTGCTTAATAACACGCAGGGTAAGCTTCAAATGTTGCCTTATCCGCCATCAAACCTTCTCTTCCTCATCATCATAGACAGCAATACATCAGTGGTTCACAGTGATGCTTAACTGACAGACAACCGCCATCAAACTTTATCGCTGTGATTTATCACGTTTGTTTATACATATCATGCAGCCTTCTAATAGTATTGATTAACAAATTATGTAAGACTGTCATTAAAACTTTCGTTGAACTCAACCGAGCGAGAAATAAACTACAGTATATTCCGTGATTTATCTGACAACAAGAGTGCAAGGGTTCTGCTCTGAGTTTTCATATCTTACTATTGTTCCACCCAATTATTACGACCTGTTTTTAAGCTTACAAGTTAAAAAAATCACCAACTGTCAAATTTTCTCCAGTGTGTTTACTTTAGTCCAAACGCCTACGATAATGGAAAGGAATTTATTCTTCAATGGGAAGTGTCAACAGTTTCTCGGAGACACTGCACAATTGGTTTTATGAAACAAATTCTACACCGCTGAACACAGTTGACATTTGGTATAGCGTCACACATTACGATTGCCACCGTGACCCAAGTAAAAACTGTTTGAAAGTGAAACGAACTATGAGTTACTTGATAAAAGTGATTGATTAAACGAATGGTAGACCGATGAAGTAGTTCTCATTCTTGCAGTGGTGAAACTGAATCGACCCTACTAACACGACGTGTTTCATACGTTTTCTCTAAAACTCAGGTTTCGCGGTACCGCAAAAATTTTTATGTACAACGATACACAAGTAGTCCAAACAGAACGGAGGAAATTAACTTCACTGATCTGGTAACCCGTGCTCTAAAAATGTGGGGGACAGCAGATGTTTGACAACATTTTTTCTGAAAAGGCCAGAGTTTTATGCCAGGGTATTTGGAAGAAAATACGTTGTTTTGCGTTTGAGTAGGTAATCAGTATCTAGACAGGTGCCGGTAAAATGTTAGTGAGTAAACGGTTCGCCACGTTAACATGTTGTCAGTCAATAAAGGTAGTGGCGACAATACACGGTAAACTGATTATACTGTTGATGAATGCCTCATAAGAACTCGATCTTGCTAGACAACGAATTGTTGAGTCAAACTCGTTCAACCTATCTCCATCTGATTTGATTGGCTCAAGGTAAATCCAGTCATGGCGTCTTGGCTTGAGCCGGAATACCGTGAACAGGATAAGTGTTACGTACATTTCATTTACTAGACAGTCCAGTGGTGAAGTTATGAATAAAAAATACTATAGTTCTTGGTGACATGTGTGTTACACAAACGTCTCATCATCAACCAATATAATGGATGAGATTAAATGCAGAATATCACTGAAATGAACATCCGTTATGTGGGTTTGTAGCATGCGCTTCACGTATTGTTATTTTGAGAGAACGTTAATCACGCATATAGGTACTGAGCAACATTGATATCTTCTGTTTGCCTTCGCGAGCCGGGAGATTCTGACCAACAGGTCAGTGAACTAGGTATGTCAGCTTAAAAATGCAGGTTATTCAAGTTTAACTAGCGGACGGGATATGACCTAGGAGATGTAGGTTGCCGATTTTTGTATTAGAGGTTATTTCTTATAGCCTATCACCAAGATTGTTCTCTGTCAATTACACAAAGCAAATGACAGAAGTATTGCATTTGTTATTCTTCGCTGCTTAGTAAAGACAAAATTTCAAATCCTGAACAGGTTGAATGGAGGAAGTACAAATCTAAGTTTACCATTCAAAACCAACCGGTCGCGTTACGGGGAACAATCTGATTGTTCCGGAGCCTTACTGAGCCAAGAATGAGATGCTCAGCGGATTTACATGTTTGAAGCATTGGATTTATTTGTCCTTTAAGTAAGGCATTCAGAATAGTGCAAATTGGCTCGTGAGTTTTGCTGACAAAAACTTATCAATCGTCATCTGTTTTTAAGACAAAAAGCAAACGACTATGCTGTATATCATTCGTTGTATCAACAAGTCTTCCTAAACTTGTGGATGTAGGTACTTATTGACAAGACCAACGCTTGAAACCAGACGAAAAAGACAAACGGAAAGGTGGCTAATAGATGAATTGGGTCATTGGTTGGTCAGTGGGGCTTAGTGTGAGAAATAGCTTCATATCCTCCATAACGAAATGCATATCGTCAAGTTAAAAGTAGTAAAGAATTTGAAAGTCTCATTGGCAAACAGCCCATTGTGTACAGGAACTGTGAAATGTCAATCTTTTTCCATTGTGGGTCTAGATGTGGATAACATTCAAGAGTTTGCCAAAACAAAAGTACGATTCAAAGATAAATATAATTTGGACCCAAGAGCCTTTACAGAGTTGGCTAACGAGTTTATGAAAGCTAAGAGTCTGTAACAGCCTTTTAATCCCATCTGGAAGAAAGTTAACTGACAGTCATACAGTGGGACAACACGATTTTGTGCTTTATTGTACAATGCTTTACAAAAAAGCTAGGTAAAAATTAATCTCCGTCAAGCCTAAATTATAACAACACAAGTACATAATTGTACAATCAACAACTAAAAAGAACAGAGTAACGACAACCATGAGAATCTCAAAGTCTACAGTTTGTAGAGTTTTGTTTGACAATTCGCACACCAAATTGCCTGTCGGCAATCGAGAAAACTAAATTTAAAGAAGGAGACGACGTTTTATACGAAGAATTTGAAGTAAATGACATTCTTCTTGCGATAAAAGCATGAGAAAAGGTTTGCATCGAAAAAGCATTACACCTCCTGTGTTTAGGCACATGTTGGCGGAAATTCAGAACTAGTGGAATAAACTAGACGTGAGACAAAGTTTGAAAATTTCAGAAAGCTGTACTGACTCGCCGTACAAAATTGGGGAAGCATTTGACAGGCTGACCAAATAGACTTCAGTCACGTTATAATCTTCGATGGGAATCGTAGACGAACATTTCGTTAATTAAAAACCATTTGGAAAGTAGCTACATATAACTCTTCATCAGTTTGGGTTTATTTATTGTTAACCACGTTCCGTGCAAAATAAACACAACCCACACTAGAATATAGCCATTGTCAGAGTGTAGACTTTAAAGCCAGTTTGATTCGAGAGAATCACAAGACTCGACATTCGCCTCTGATAGAAATTGATGGCGGCACAACCTTATTTCAACCAAAACCTTGATTATCTTTCATTAACTGTTACAATGTTTGCTGGGTTCTAGGAAAGTGGCGATTCCATTTTACAAAATGTTCAAACGCCAAGGTTATAGAAAAAAATTCATCTATGTAGAGATTCGGACAGCCTCACCGTTATTCAGATGCTTCAATGTGTGAGCGTTTCTTTGTAATACTTCGGTCGTGTCTAACTTGAAGACAGTGACACTGTAAGCTACATGAGAACTTGGATCGGAATTCTACTTCCAATCGTGATGAGGACACTCACTACTGAGGGGCTCTAACAATCTGTTTTGAGTTAACCTGGCTGAAAGACGCATATGGATGCGAGGAATTCAACTAGCTGTGACCGATGATCAGGTTATTTCAATCATCTTTTGCTCGCTTATCAATTTTACTAATATTTTCTGTCCAGGCTGCCCACCTGTTTTCCACCTGCCTTCCAAAGTTTTTATACATGATAAATAACACATTCAAAATTTGAACTGTCGGTGAATCGTAATCTTTAAACAGCTGCAACTGATTTGCTAAATTTTATCTGGCGGAGAGTGAAGACGGACGTATGGCTTCAAAATTCTTCATTTAACGGGAAACTAATAACCTGTATGTGATCGAACGAGCGTTCAGATGTAGGGGAACATAGCTGTGATTTCTATGGAGTACAGACGAAACTTTTAACGATTTACCCTTTCGTAATTTTATGGAAGCTGATATCCTGTAACGAGATTTATCGAGGATAGGTCTGAAAATTCGACCAGTGTATCATTTGTTGTAACTTAACAAGCGCATACACACATGTTTGCTTTTGAGTGACTATAAGGCCATAGACCTTACTTGGCGTACTTCGCTATTATGAGGGTTCATTTGGATATCTGATGATAGATGATTGGGAAACGGAGAGTGTAATCGATTAGTGCCATGACTTCGTTAGTTGCAAGCCACTGTGATGTCGTCTGGCTTAAGACTTCTAAATGTTGGATATGACAGAATTACTGTCCTACTAAAATGTAGTACACCAATCCAAGACGGTACGTAAACCGATTTAAAGCCGCTAAATGCTTCCATTTTACTATCACTATGAGTAACATTGAATCACTTTACTTCATAAGAAAACTGCCAGTGGCAACCTCATTTCAACTACAGAATTTTATTAACAATACGGTAATCACTGATAAGCACTGAAAATTCGGTTGAAAGTCAATCATAGTTGATTACAGTTTTTGCAGTCCCAATGATTTTTCAGTTATACCCCTTTAAAAACACCAAAATCCTTGAGATTCGTACTTGTCACACCACATCAGTAGTGTATGTACTTACTAAAATTCAAAAGGGGCATGCTAGAAAGTTTTTGGGAATTTTGAAGTCAAGATTAACCGTGGGTAATCTTTAACTTTTACGAATTTAGGTTTATTCACTTCGATCGCACTAATCGGCAGATGTGAGGCTTTATTGTTTTTGGATCCTTTTTGTATTGTATCGGATGCCCAGGTAACACATCCAAATGTTGTCTAAAAAATAGAATTTCCATCACGTATGGCTTGATAATTATCACACAAACAGATACGTTGTGGTATCAATGCAAACTATCTGGAGATTATGTAGAGGAGTCCACTGGACTTGACTAATGTAGCACGTTGCAGAGATTTCGGGAACATATGATTTAAGATTATGCACAAATCATATACCGCATCCGTTAACTTTTGTACACCCATCTACTATAAAGCCGTCAAACAACTGTGTATTATCCCGGTGTCACTTGATTCATAAGCCCTATTGTGTCATGCACGCGTTCCAGAGCAATACCGTTTACAGAAAAACACTACTTGGCAGTCGTGCATAGTGGGCTCGGTTTTGTCAGCTTATAAGTATAAGCTGTCCAAAATTAATAAAATAATTAATCACTTACTCTTCTGGCAGTTAATTGCAATACAATATATTGGACAACAACTAATTCTACTTGTATATTTCTCCGGTTTTGTTGACATTGCATATTAGCATGTCGGTTACGGCAAGCGAACGAAAAAATATGATGAAGCCTTATTTTGCTTGGTAAGCGTGGATTAAAATTAACTGACTATGTGAAAAGGAATGTCACAGTACACCACTACTCGTAAGTATTCTCATGACTTTTACAACTCGTAATAAACTACGAAAGATGACAAACGTTTTTGCGTATCTCATAATATGGTTGAATGTATTGATCCAAGTTGACCGGTAATAGTCAACGGGCTTCCCGACTAATAGCTTCTGCAGCACAGAGTAGATCTCACTTCATCCGTTTTAGAAGTAATTTTTAACGGAATGAAATAAGAATTGCCTATGATTGGACGCCAAAATTAGTTTATAGAGATGAATCAAAGCGAGATTTGAACAAAAAGATTTACTGTATTGACCACATGAACGTGACTGTGTGTGTGAGTAGGACGCGCACGTAACCGTTAACAAATTTTTCGGTGAGCCTCTGACTCGACTACCTCTTCGTAGGTTGACAGCCTAAGAAGATGGTCAGCCGGTTGATGATTAATACCGCTTGATTAGTAATTTAGCAGATAAACAATGTGCAGAAGTTCATCGTTAGCAAGTGTAATGCTGACATCCTGTGTAACCTCATGAACCAGAATCAGGTTGCCCCGATTATCTCTTGTATAATACTGCACAAGTGCGTCAAGTCTTGTGCAGTTGTCCGTTTAATCTGACATAAATTTCAAAAAGTATGACAGGACGATATTTTCGAGTAACCATTTGGTACTCACACGAATCGCTATAACCTAAGTGAATACACAACGATTTGTTGCTTTCCTATTTATTTGACTTTAGTCAGTACGCAAACCTGATTATCAAACAACCATTAATTGTCGAGCGATCTCTTATGCTGACGACAAAACGTTTATTATGTATGACGCATTGATTTGAGTACAAAAAATCGATTAGAATATCAGTTGCCACTGCGCTGATCTTTGATGGACAACATGCCAAAGCAAAGTCAATATAAATCAGCAGGATTTAAGCTGCCCAACCGCGTACAACCAAGTCAACAACTGTTTAGATGGTTAGGTGAATGGCATAAAATTGCTAGTTTTCGACCCAAAAGTTTCAATTTGTTACATCTCATTTAATTGTTCAGCGATCTAAGAGGCTTCAACTACAAGGTATGAATGGAGCTGACTGTACTAGCACATTGAATTTCATATCTGATTTCATGTTATTGTGAAGAACTTTTATGAATAACGCTCGCATTCTGAAACTTTATTTCAACGTGTAAAACTATACCATAGATTAGATGGTGTGGCAGCATATGATCCTAGAAACCTGTAAACAGCATACTTCTATCTTAATGATTCTTCAACATATTTACTCAAATCTATAAACGTCGAGAGTTTGATTAGAGTAAACCTGTGTGTATCTGTGAAAAGCTTACTGCGTGATGTAGACTAACTGCATCATACAAAGCCTTAAGAAAACCCACAAAATTTCCGCCAAAAGGAGTGTTGTGTTTTGCAAATAGTATTTAACCATAGCCACATTTCAGCTAAGAAGCATGGAAGGCTTTCACAAATATTTTTGTTCACAGTTCGCGTGAGTAGACTGGTGCACAGCAACCAATGCACTATGACCAGAGCCAGGATTTTGACAGTATCCTAACTGCTAATTGTTCACACTGTTTGTTCTCATTGTAATGGAGAGTACAGAACTAGTTTGTCTCTCGAACTTTTGTGGACGATGATTCAAGCCAATTAGGTTAACAAAATAGCACCTTCCTTTACTGTCTGATAATGGTGAACAAATACGACTGGTCACGGTCTAATTCACCATTTGTATTCCTTTCAATAATCCAGACAGTAGTGCCGTGGGCATATAGGAATCCTCTTTGTTAGTAACCCAAACTCCAATTGAACCGTCATAATATGCGTAAATACTTGTTTACTTTTTCTTATAAAGCTTAGTCACAATACGTGTTTGTTCCTTATGTACATAATGATGTAGCCTTGAATCCAGTGCTGATGGTTCTACATCAGATTGCCTATGAAAGAGACTTCACTCGCATAAAACACAATTAAAACAGTTTATTCTCACGGTTGACACATGCAATGAGCTTCCCGATATGATGGAAGGTTGCGGTCGAAGCCCAGTTTGACTCACAAACTTAGAATGGAGATGAATCAGTTGAAAGTGCAGTTTGCCTGGCGTTTGTGGGCAGCAGCTAGCTGATTGACAACCCGAGGTTACGAACAAATCGAAATGACGTTACGGGAGTTTTTCTCACCAGAAGTACATAAAAACCTCTGTAAACAGTAGATAACTCAGGTTTAGACAACTTGGTCCACCTCATTGATGGAATTGATCTAACCTTTCTGAAGTGACAATTTTAATTACGTTCTGACTAGTTGTGAACTATATGAGTCCCGATCAATACAGTCTTCCTCTGATTGTCATTTCGTACTAGTCACTGCAGCAGTAGTTCAGAATGGTGTTCAAAACGATTATTGACACGCACATTCAAACCAATACATTACGACCGGTTTCGCTATCGTTCAGGTTTTCCAGGTAAAGATAGCTTGAACGTGAGACCGGACTGGCAGCCTATCTTGCTACGAGTCGAAGATTTTATGCGCTGGGCAACCAGTTATTCAGGTAGAAGCAAGACAAATTATTAACCTTGTAAATAGCGATACGTTGTGTTATGTGGAAAACATTGAAGTGAATATTTCCTAGAGTTTAAAACCCATAGTTCTTGTATACGTGTAAACATGGAGCCCGTTATTTTGATAGACGGGAGAATTTGGACAGCTGGCTGTCTGGTTGTGTTTCACACACTGATGGGATCAGTAGATAATGCATCATTCAGTAACAGAAATAAAACATTTATACAGCTTGTTTGATCTCAACTATGAAAGTAATTGGCGCAACAAGAAAGAAGCGTTTACATATGAGGCAGTGGTTGTCTGGAGTTTGCAGTACAACCAAGCTATCCCAACCCTTCGAGTCTTTTTGTGGAGGAGAGAAACCGGCTACGAAGTAAAGAGGCAAGTTGAGATAGATGAGAAATTTTTCCAGATCGGAGTCCGCATTATTATAAATACTCTCAATGTGCTAATGAGCAGACTAAATCTGTTTTGATTATTATGCCGTCAGTAGGTCAATCATAATACAATACATATGAGATTAGATATGTTATGCCCTGGTGATAGTTCCTAAGCGTCAAGTGGGGGAGTAGAGCTTGCATTTCAGTTGACATTTCAAGGACATAGGGAAGCCGTTACGTGAGTTTAGTGAGTATATGAGCCAAATAGCAAAAGTCACAATTATCTCTATATAACCCGGTTGACATTACATACGTTCCAGTGCTGCTGCCAAGTAACATGGGACGAAGATCGACACACAGGTTCTGGTCTCGTTATGGCTTATCAGCAAAACATGTTTATAACATTACCGGAGTTTAGACTTCAGTTCAAGTTAGCAGACGTCAATGTTTTATTGCACGCTATTGCTGTCGTTCTAAGCACAATCGACTAATCATATCTCAAAGGTTAGCCAAATTTACTCGTGAACAATTCTCATACAATATGTTTATCTTTATAGATAACATAGAAATTGTTTTGGATAGTTGTGAACAGTGGTGATGTTGTTCGTAGCTCGGGTTGATGGTTTTGTTATTGGTATGTTCGCCGAGCTTGGCATTTAGGTTGCAAACGTTTCATCACCAAGTGAGGTGACATCATCAGTGCGTAATCGTTTTAGCGTATAGTCTTTGAGCGTGGAGATTGGTGAAGTTCGATGGATGCCTGCTCTTATATAGCAGAGTGAGTTGACCTTCTGACCTGAATTCTGATTGGTCGCTCTCTGTCGTTTTTGACCTTTGACCTGATCTACCATTGGCTGATTCTTG
>JTDE01001056.1:148650-159990 GCA_014338405.1 Paragonimus skrjabini miyazakii
CTAGCCATCAAGCAAGGTTATGGTATGCTGAATCATCCATGGCGAGGATAGGCCTCCAGGGTACACCGGCTTTGTGCAATTTGGATGATCCTCTCATTGTTGGTGTACTACTCCAAATCGGTTTCAACTGTTTATACTCTCACTCACTTATATATCCATGCAACAGAAGAATTTGCAGCTTCCTCGATATTTGTTTTTCCACTAGAATGTTATTATCTGGTGTACGGTCAACTTTGAACTTCCTATCATCAGCCAGGATGATGCTTATTTTCATCACATAATCAGCTTTATTCAAAATTACAATGCCAGTGCCTTTGTCTGGCTTCAGTAATACCACGTCCTGCATTTCTCTCAGTTGTTTTATGGCCTCATAATGTTCAGAGAGTAGACAACAATGCTGGCGAATGGGTGACAACATAAGCTGATGCGAAACATCGACCATTTTAGCACGAAACCAACCTGCAATCGCCATGCGCTTAACCTATATAACTGAATGTTTTATGTATTCGACTGATGAGAATAAACGAAATGCTTGCATCTCGCAATGTATGTCTTCTTGCCGTCTTAATGAAATAGAGAAATGTTTCATCTTTGGAAGTGCACGGATATATAACGTGGATTTTTGTTGTGTTGGTTATTGCTTAATTGATATATGGTTGCTCAGTGTGGACAATGTAAATGAAACAGCAATGCGGTGATAGGAGAACCGATGAAAGCAAGATCGGAGAACAACAGAACTGAAAGTATTTGAATAAATGAAAACCAGTCGACATTGAAATGACTGGCTGTTGCAAAGTTTTCCGCTGTATTGAAATTCACGTGAGTACTCTGATGAAGCCATATTGATAGTTTTAATTACAATACGATAATAACATCAGAACCATTATTGAATTGAGTGTTTTCAGTAGAAGCATAAAGAGAGCTCACAGCCTCAGGATAACGACTTATCAATATTAACATCCAACTCATTTTCATTCATTTAATATTAAAAACAGGCTTGTTAAGTACACTAGATTCTCAGATAGCTAGCGGAATGTCATCTTATCAAAATCAATCGGATAACTTCAAGACATTCGGAAGACATCTGCCAGCTACTTTTGGAAATTAAGAATGGTCGATATTGTCTGATCAACATAACCACTCTGATTGTCAGCATAACAAAGTTTATGCTATCCAGGAGCAAAATAGATAAATCAACTGAATGAATATAATGATTTGTTGATTGGACGTGTCCGATCAACAAATTTGGGTTTCTTGCTCTCTGTGGTGACTGTATATCCTTGATTTGGTTAACCATTTTGGTGTCTATTCAACCATGCTTTTGCGTAACCTTTGGGTTTACAACCGTAGATGAACAGTTGAAGATAACCCTAGACGCAAAAATATTTGTCGCATTCAGTTAGCAAGACAAAATTACTGGGTTGATAGTAGTATGCTTAGTTCACTGGTTGATTAGGTGTATCTTGTTGTTGACTGTATGCTCTTCTCTCAATGTCGAATCGAACAATGCCTCTTCTAACAGGTTAATTATTTTTAGTCTGATTTTTGTTGTCATTCGCTGAACGTCAATGTTATTTTGTGGATAGCTGATTACCAATTGTGTGTTCTAGAAAAGGATTTGTTTATTTTTCAAGCAGTCACTGCTGCAAATTTACTGGACACGGCTAAACAGAGTACAAATCAGGTCGTGTTCGCAACTTGATGGTGCAAAACCTGAAGACCGTAAATACTGCTCATTTCAGAGTATTGAAGAAACACACGTTTAAAATGCCTGTATGATCGTCCTATCGTCTGACCTGAACAATCTTTGCTCCGTTCTACCTTAAAGTTGGATAGGAAATCAGGACGTAACGGATTCATGTGAGCCGAAAGATATTAAAAATTATCTCACTGAACGAAAACCAAAATATTATTAATATACTGCTTACAAAAGTCGTAACGTCAAAATTGTAGAATGTCATTCAACCACTGCTATAGAAAACTCCTACCACTACAGAGTCTAGCGAGTTCCTTATTGACATATAGTCGGTTTATATGCAGTGCCCTAAAAACAAAATAACATTTTGTCGCATATAAAGAATGACGTACATAAATAGTCATCAGGATGATGGAGTGAAATATTCGTGAATACAGAACTGACATTAATAACACGAACAGTTTCTGAACCCATTGAGGTTCATTACTGATTTTGCTTCAGTGCACAAGAATTACTCACGCAACGAGGCATAAGAGCGTGACGAACAGAGCAGTGGAGGTTGACCAATCATCGAATGAGTTTGGGATAGGCAAAATTACCCACAGATCAAATAGACTTTGATGGAACAACATATTTTCGACAGTCCTCTTGGATGTGGCGTTTATGCTTCTATTAGGTTCGATTGGTCATACTAATTCCGTTCGTGCGGTAGCAGTAGTTGTATTTTTCTGAGATTTGTTTTTTAAGTCATGTGATCGCTATAACTTAGGTCGCCTCAATGGATCTTGTTTTAGTGTAAGCATACCGTTTCCATCCGTGTAACTGCCCTTCCTTATTGGCATTATTCCGGAGCATTTGCCTGAGACTAGACAAAAAAGTGTCCGTTCTACTCGAGTTTGTGGCGAGGCCACAGCATTCATGTATCACGTAACGCTGTTTGCATGTTGGTTTCAATTCCGCTGTGTTTAAAAGGCTTATTTTTGTGCGGTTGATGAAACGAAATACGTCACGTGACATGTACACAGCGTCTTGGTAAAGTGAATGGAGGAGGTTCAGGGTTTTAAACAGGCTCTTTTCTGTTGGTTGGGGTCAAACAAAGCCACAAAAACATCAGGACTTCCGCTGGACATGAGGAACAAATCAGTGATGTGATGCTGTCAGTCGTTGTTGCTGGGCGTGCTCTCGAAACTCATTCATGTACTCATGAATGCACAAAGAGGTGACATTTGAGAAACGGTACTTGGAGATACCTTATGTTTTCACAGCATTTCAGTAGATATGGTTTGTTCCAGAAAAAAACTATTAAATTACCTTAAATTATTGACTCTCATATTTTTAAAGAGCTCAGCCTTTTGTTGATGAAGGATGGCAAGGTGGTTCGGTTTTGATTTTTTTTAAGTTAATTATGTAACACATTCTGCTCTACATGAACAAAATTAGTCTTTCAATTTTCGACACTTTTTTTATCTAGCAACCTGTTTCACTTTGACCAACAGTAAACAAAACAAATTGTTGAAGAATAAGTCACAAGGAAGGTTTGACAATCTCTCTCAGTCTTGTTTACTATTGGGTTTAGATAAATCTTCTTTTACGTATCGTAGCAATTGAACAAAAACGAAATATTTTGTCCTAACAAATATAGCAACTTCTTACTGTTGTTGTCGGAACAAAGTTTGAAATGCGTACTTTGACAATTTAATTGAGTCGGAAACTCAGTTACCACAAGATTACTTAACGTCATTTTTAGGTAACTCAGGTTGTTTAAGATCCAAAGTAGGCTTCTGCTTTAGAACGACAAATATGACCGTAGAAACGGAAGACCGGGTCCCAATGAGAAAGAAGTGCATGATAATTTGATAACAGAAGCCAGTAACTTTCCCATTGTTATCAAGCCTTGTAAACATCACTCACCGTCCATTTAAGCACCAAAGTATTTAGTTGGGGAGTAAGAAATGACGTCATTGACCAAGTGGTAAAAAGTTATGTTCTTATCGAGGAGGGAGTGAATTCTCTCTTGAACAAATGTGACATTTTTAATCACAAACATTTTCGTAACCACAGTAGTGTTAAACAAGAAATAAAAAGGCATTTCAGAAAATATGCCCCTCGGCCAAATCGAAAAGCTTCAATGACTAGCACATCAGCTCAGTGATGTTTGAAGCCAGTGGGAAACCAATTTGCGCTGCATGTTAGCTCGTACTGATTAACATCAAGCAGTTTCTGCCGTTTGCCACTGAACTGAATTGAACACGCATAGTACATGTTCGAAGCAGAAAGTGTCAACGCTGTGAGCCGAATTACGTACGTACGTGAACTTCAGTAACTCTTTCAGAGGCTATTTGGTCGAAGTTATCAGTAATTCTGAAGTGGAAAGTTAAGTGTTAGAAAGCATTAGGATTCGACTGAGATCCTGAAAGTACTAGTACTTTTTCTCCCGAAATTCGATAGAATCAAGAGATTAGTTTGAACTTAATACTTTAAACGTTCTAAAAGCAACTGCTTAATGAATTGGTAGTTTGAAAGCATTTGAGGGAATTTTTCTCCAACAACCAACTTACAAGGTTTTCAGCAGATCGATCGGTTACAATAACTATAGCGTACGTGTTAGTCTGAGGTAACGTTGATCACTAGACTGTTTTTATTTCGCCAGTGATCGAGTTTTTGCAACACAAATATTTTTCTTCCCAACATCACGCCATTCTTTAATTTGTTTGCATACTGAGAACAAAACAACCGGGTACTTCCGCCGTCTATGCAATAATTCTGCTCATCTAGAACGTTCTAAAAATGTTTCTGGAAAATTTTGTTGTTACTAAGTTTAATTCAATTACTGCATGCAGAACGCAACCGGATTCATTTTGAAAATTAATTTCGGAATTCAAAACACCGGATGCTCATGCTGTTACTGCATATTTTATTTATGGCTTATTATACTAATAGAATCGTCACAAATAGTTCAGGCAGGGTGTGCAGACCACAATAAGAATACTCCAATTTTCAGTTTTTGGCATTCCCAACGAATATAACAATGGGAAAATAGGACAGAACTTTTCGTACTGATTCT
This sequence comes from Paragonimus skrjabini miyazakii, assembly GCA_014338405.1. Taxonomy (NCBI): domain Eukaryota; kingdom Metazoa; phylum Platyhelminthes; class Trematoda; order Plagiorchiida; family Troglotrematidae; genus Paragonimus; species Paragonimus skrjabini miyazakii. Next base: position 153,411 of record JTDE01001056.1, read on the forward strand.
TCAGAGTCCGTCAAATGTGACCTACAATATACATAGATATGCATGTAATCAAAACATTGAGAAACATATCGCGAGATATTAACATCTCGGTTTACCTTCACTAATCTCTAACATGAAATCTGTAACGTTTATACAAACTTAACAAAGTTACGACAGAAAACACTGATAAAGTCAATCTCGTTGCCATGAAAAGCAATGCACCACGGGTGCGCAGAAGAGTGAACCTAACTGGTCAATTGGCTCGTATGTTGCTGTTACGCTTAGGTTGCATCAGCGACTGACGAAATTAAATCGAAGCGTTAATATCTCACGACGTATGCTTCCATTGAACAAATAATCAGAACTCAGCGTTTTGAATATATGTGTGTATGTGTACATGAATGACGAGTAGAGATTGGGTACTAAAAGAATAACGACGGGAACAGTATGGGGGACGCAAGTATCACATTATCAGGTCCATGAAATTCCACGAAGTACACAAAAATATTTCCCTATGCGGCCGTTCCCTTAGAATGGCTAAACATGGATGCATAAGAGCGCTCATGTGTATCGATCGATAAACTATTATCAATTTGTACCAAAAAATTCCTTCATCATTCTCATGTTAACACGTTCTCTTCTTTTATTGGCCACCGTTACTATAGAAACAAACTAGTTTTCTTATTAAAACAACTTGATCCTTGTTGCGACTTGACAGCAGTTAATATATTCTGATGAATACAATCAATTTTAGATTATTAAGTCATAGTAACTATGTCCAAATAGGCTCGAACTTCAAGAAGTGTTATTAATTTGTTATGTTAAACTCGAACCCCGGCAATTTTCTCAGGTATCGTGTAAAGATTCGAAACAATTTACTTCAAGGCAGAAGACTGTGTCCTTAGCCTGTCATCTTTGATCATCGTTCGATGTAGGATGGATGCGAATATAAGTCCCATCCATTCGAAAATAAATGGGTGTAGTCTACAATAAGATTGGATCAACTATACTAATAAGGGTCAGAATCGCACGGATGTATTCGCTTCATGACAATAACTAAGTGATCTTAAGATTTCACTGCCAGTTTGATCCGTGGTCAAACAGTTTACCAGATTTGAATAACAAAGCGCAGATTCAAGCCAATAATCTGTTCAGTTTTAATTCAATTCAGTAGTAATGAGCGTTAAATTGGTTAGTCAAAAGATGGCGCTTTGGTAAAGGTTGACTCTACCTGCTCCCCTTAGACAACTCTGTGTGTTAAGGATTCTTAGATTCTTGATCTTATGAGCACAAAAATTTAGTCAGAATTTTGTCTAACTCTTTCTGTTTTGCTGATGTGAAAACTTTCATGTTAAGATAATAGACAAAACAAACGTATTCTCTGTCAACTTAGAGCCAAAAAACACTTCTAATTGTGGAACTTAATAGATTTTAATATGCTGAAGTTTTTCCGTCAGTATCATACATCGCGAACAACATATGTCTGATGTGACCGCATGAAAAAGTAAACGTATTTGTTGTAGACGAGAAAAGAGAGTGCCAACCACAATTTAATCTAAGGTTCCGACCAGTTAAACACTTTCTCATCTGCTTAAACAATGTAGTCAAATTTAAAACAACCAACAACAAAAAACTAATCGCTCACATTCACAGCTAGTACACGATATGAGTTTAACCATTCATTAATCTTGGAGGGAAACACTAGAGTATTTTGTCATGTGGCAGGCTGAAACGTATGAACATAGACAGGAACAACTGAAATACTGTGAGACAGAGCAAACGACCTTGTTTGCAGTATTTGGTATCTACTTACTGGATACCATAACTTTGAATGTCCTTGTCACGTTGAACTATAGCAACTACATAAGTAACAGAAATGTTGCACATTGTTAAACCTGAAACAAACTTTTTGAAAACAAAAAAGTATCATATATCACTGTCACAATGTACATAACACTTTATTGCCAGAAGCCCATCAACTAAGTTCACTGTGTGTGTGTGTGTGTGTGGTCTATACGCAAACACTTTTATGGTGGATACTTCCGTGGATAGTGTATTTTTGTTACGACTAGAATAACTTGTGTCACTTTGGAGAGTTTCTAGATGCTCAAGGATTGTCAAGTTTGAGTTATGAGGTAGATACTTTTAGGTCCCATGGATCACTAGCTCATGTTTATTATGATTCCCCCCAGATCGGATGGTGTACCAAGAAGGTCACAGTCAAAGTGGCGACAGACTCCATGTTTTAGCTAAGAGTACAAATGCAAGAATACCATAACTTCCTGATTTTCATCGGCTGACAAAACGTAATCTGAGTCTGTCAAGCATTCAACTGAAATGAAACAAAACCCGTGATAAAAAGTAGAGTGGTCAATGCCAATTTTTGTTTACTAGCTACATTTTTGCATGAGCACTTCAGCGCGTACCCATGACTATTTCCTAATCAAAACGATTGTGGGTAAGAAAGCTAACGATTTTGAAGTGATCATCAATACTATCAAACTTAAAAAGTAATTATTCATCCGACTGATACGTAATAAAAATCATTTCTATATTTTACCCTTTTTTAGACACCCGATAACGCAGAGTCGAACAGACAACCCTCTCATGATGCTTGCGGCGTTTGGTCGCAAACAGAGAACAAAGCCAGGAAATAAACCCCATTATTTAACCACACAAATGCCGCTTGTACAACCCGAAATATCAAACATCTGTTCAGATGACCAAATAGCTGGAGAGATTGAACAGCACAAACTTGTTCTCAGGTCCAGCCTTTTGAATGGTTTCTCATCAGACAAAACGAAACGCAGATCATGCAGCGCTTCACCACAACCAAACTTAAATGGACGTAGAGTGCCTGGCGCCTCTGTAACGTTTCAGTCAACCCTACCAACGGAAGTTTGGCTAGCCTCGCCAAGCCCATCGCCGCCCTTATCAGACCATAAGAAACATTCACCGAATAGTCGGATGGCATACTCGGTTTCAGACGACTGGGTTGTAAGGGAGACTTGTTCATTGAAAGATACAAAGCAAACTCGAACTAGGGGCAAAAAAATCGCACGTCGGTCAACCAAAATAGATTTCAAAAGCTGGCTTTCAGATATGGAACTGGACGATAGTAGTGACGAGACCAACCCGTCTGGTGTGAGTCAGCATTCTTTGAGCAGCTGCTCAAGCACTGACGAATCGTTACCCGGTTTAAGTAGACGAACTGAGAGACAGATTAGTAGCAGTAACACAACCGTCACCACGGACAGTAGTTCTAGTCTGGACCTTCAGCTAGTACGCAAAGGAAACGAGACGCAATCAGGTGTCTGTACAAAATCCAGAGCATATTCCAACAGTCAGAAAGGCCAGCGTGTTCGAAAATGTAACTCTGAAAAAAAGCGACGCGCAACTTTACCTACCACCCAGTCGAAAGACCGGAGCAGCAGCAGCAGCAGTACAAGTAGTGATGATGAACTGAGTGCACTTGGATGGGACGAAAAAGCAATAGCAGCATTGGCAAACCGTGGAAAAAATAGAAAACAATGTATGTTGCGACTACCTGACACACTTCCCGATATGGCTGTTAAAACAGAATCAAAATCAGCACCCTGTCCGAATCACACAAAAGATGTAATTGCTGAACGAGTTGTCAGTTCATTGCAAATGGTACAACGAAGCCCGTTTAACAACAAAAATCAACCCTCCCCGGAACGTGCTTTAAGTCATCCCCATTCGTGTGTTCTGGCTCGCCGTACAAACCGATCGGGACGGGAACTTGTTGACTATACCGGTCTGTCACGCAGACAACTTCGAACATATCAAAACAATATTGTAGACATTAGATTGACTCAAGGTCTTCACACGGAATTATTGGCAGTAATAACAACCAACTACAAGCCGACACCACAATGGGAACAGGAGTATCAAGTTCTCATTGTACGTGAAGGTGAATACGTGTGTGTTCTCAGTCAGCCGATGCCTAGCAGACGAACTGTTGGCCCCGCGAACTGCAAACAACTGCATGACGTACACAACAAACATACAAAAAGTGATATAATGCCTAAACAGAACACAAATGAGACAAACACGTGGCTTTATGTACGCCGATGGTGCGTGGATCATTTGGTTGCTACCGGACCACCAGGATTCGTTCCTCATCATTACTGTCGTCTTCTGACCAGCACTGAGATCTTAGCGTTGTGGCAGCGCAGTCAATCAGTGCGTGCCTCCCGCTGTCAGAATTTAATACCGACAACGATAACCTCTGCCAGTTGCCAAGTCCATTCTGCAGTTGTCCCATGTCCCAAACTTTCTAAGGTTCCTAATGATGTGGCCCTAAAAGTGAAGCATATGGATATTCGTGAAGTATCATTCGCCCAAAAAGGCTTACCGAAACCGTTTTGTGATTCAAACTCCCCTACTCCATCGCTGCATCCACTTGTTCACAGCGGCACAACGCTTTATGAATTCCAGCCAATGCATTTGGGTCTGCCTATCACAGATCACTCTACACTTCCGCCACCCCCACCGGGTTTTGGTTCTGGTGGATCGTTTGGCTCCGAGATCGAAGATCGGGATTCCGGAAGAGGTCCGAGTTCCGGATCTGAATGGGGTAGCGGACGTGGTGGCAGTTCCACTGTCACGTTAGATCGATCCACTATGGATAAAACATTCAGTGACATTGGACTAGAGCGTAAACTAGCACAAACGGACGATCGTTTACGAAACACGAAAAGCGCTGAAGAATCGCAGTTACGCTGGTATGCAAACGACGGCTCGTTGTTTTCCAGTGAACTCAGTTCCAATCGTGTTGACGAATTGTGCTCACGAGATTCGGCCTTACAAAGCCCCAGCACGACTCTCAATGATCTCACGCGGCAAGTTCAGACAAAAGCTGGAGAATATCAAACACACTCGGAACATGGTTCGACAACAGTCACACTCACAACACGTACAGGCTGTACGCCTGTGTTGGAGATGCGACCAGGAGCTACACCGATATTGTATGCCAGAAGTTTTGGGAATTCGGTTGCTACGACAAACGGAAATGAAAGTCTGGTTACTAGTACGACAACTACGTGTACCACAGTGATCGATTCTAAAGTGAACCATGAGTCACAGATAAGACATCAGGACCAGGTCCCAACCGCGGACCCAGGACAATGGGAGCCATATAAAACAGTGATTCACGTGAATGAGAACACATTAGAAAAATTCACACTCGTGTAAATATTACAACCGCATATATATTTCCACAACATTACAAACCGATATACATGGACATAGTAGCTTACATGGTCTTAAATATAGAGCAAAAATCGGTCTCGAAGCTGTTAATATCTATTTGCAAGGAATATGTAATATAGTCTTTACGTTTATCATACAATTGACACCCTCATACTCATTATGCTTACAAATTGAACATTTTCATGTTGTACAAAACTCACTCTTTTCGTTGATTAATTGAGCAATAAATCACAGCTGATCACGTTAGTTTTCGGTAATCCTGTAAGATTTCTGTTGTTGCAAAACGGCGCACTAAATGTCCACATTACCTAGCGTTTGACGTTGTTACATCCAGGGTTGAAATCAGCCAATCAAGTTGATTAGTCTAAAAAAAGTATACGGTTGTTTAACTATGTAATTTTACAGTTGTGCAATTGTAAATATAAGGCAAGTAGTTGGTTACAAGAATACTCAAGTAAGTCTACTTACTTGCATCGTAAAGTATGGTCAATTAACAGATCAAACACGGGACCCTGGATGCGAGCTTTACGTTTTTAAGGAGTGGCAAACGACGTACATCTTCTATCGGACAGGGATTAGAAATCGAGTGCAAGTTGTCGTGAGGTCGGTTTTTAAAATGCCACATTGTTTGCTCCACATTATGGATGATTGGACCACTATGTTTGAACATTAAATTGTAAGTGTTAAAAGGTATCCTATTTTACTGGCTTGGACGTGTGGGCAAGATAAGACGGCATTGCGTTGAATGAAATCACTGTCTTAAGGCATCGCTTCTTCTAGGTAATCACTCTATTTCATAATAAATTTACTTTTGTACCGTTTATTTGATGAGAGGCTGTCGGAATGCGGTGAGTCTAATTATGTTGAGATTATCATGCGGATGATAAGTGATTATCCACAATTTTGTTTGTTTTCGTGCGGATGAAACCCGACAAGTTTTAAGCGTGAAAATGAGGGCCAAAAGTGAAATGAGTGGTCTCTGATGCAATGTGAACCTAAATGAGTTTTATGATTACCAGAAAGGTCGCAGTGATATCGCACCATTCGTCACATGAACGACAAATCATGACAATTTGAACGACTGAAAAAATGATTTATGTAAATATGGATTTGGATTTCGATAGTTTACACGGCTGCTAAAATCTGACATTCCATATGTTTGGTCTGAACTTGCGTCAATTAGTAGATCGGCTTGAAAGCGACCTCCACATTGGTTCTGTAGTCAGACTCAATCACTGAGTTGAAATTGTGTCAGTTGCTGGTGGTCGTCGTTAAAATGACGAACGGTGTTGCATCATCACACCCTCGTTCGTATTTGTAACATACTTTTTAGTTTTCAGTACAGCAGGAACCACTCAATCTTTCA
>JTDE01001057.1:0-18398 GCA_014338405.1 Paragonimus skrjabini miyazakii
GTAGCACCGCTCTTTACAGGGTGTAGCACCGCTCTTACAGGGTGTAGCACCGCTCTTTACAGGGTGTAGCACCGCTCTTACAGGGTGTAGCACCGCTCTTTACAGGGTGTAGCACCGCTCTTAGAGATTAAATTAAATACCAAAATCTTTATCATGTGAGCAATCTGACTTTGATTTTGGTATTTAATGTAATCTCCAAGAGCGGTGCTACACCCTGTTTTCAATGACTGTCTTTCAGATAAACAGACGCCCGCTCGACGCTGAGCAAGAAAAACTGTCTGGATCCGGGACCTTTGGGCCTCTGCCTCGAACCCGTGTATCAATCGCTGAATCGCTGAAACCAGTGAATCACCGAGCTAGTGAAATTGAACCACATATCAAGGTTACTTTTGAAGGTTACAGTGTTTCTTTAGACACCTATTTATGTTCGTGACGGTGGTGGCTTTGACGTTGGGACATTGTCAGCAGTATTGAGCACACGAAAACGCCTGCAAGCCTGTTGATTAAATGTAAGCCTGTTTTCATCGTAGCATTCTACTGTGAGTCTTGCACATCGTTTAGTTTGCACACCATTTGCTTTACTTTGATAATGATTTTTTTTCGAAACCACGATGTGGTTTTCTAGCAGTCGTGCATACCTTCCTGTATTAGACGCACACTGTGGGTTCTCGCGCCTGAAGGTTTGAAATCCCCAAAGGTGTTTTTACTGTTACCAATTCATCAATCCACTGTGTGGGCGCAGCAAGTTGCACAAAGCATTATAAGTATAGTCACCAGCACTCATGTGGCTTCTCTAAAGACCCCGGCTGCAACCGTGTTTTTCCGCTTGTCTGTTCTGTACGCATGATTCTGTGTACGCTTGCAATAGGAGGCCTGATACGAACCTAATGCCGCTCTCTTCAGTCGTGCAACTAATTGCACGCAGCGAATGCTTGCTCTTTTCCTAACGGCTCATCTACTATTCTATTCTTCAAGGTCGTTCAACCCTTACCTTTTCGAGCGTTTTTTAACGCACTAGAAGGTTCCACGCACTTATCTTCTAGCGCAGTTTTGAGTGCTGCTGAGTGAGCCGTGACCCATATCGCGCTTCTTTTTTCTTCCTCTTGGTTGCTGCCGTTGGTCCCACACTAGGTTAGAGCTAACTACTTATCATATTTCCAAACATTGCTGGAAATATACGGTTTGTTTCTAAACCTCACTGTCTTCTCTAGTTCAATGCCTGATGAGACTGCGTTTCGATTGCTCTTCAGGAAAGGCGTATTAAATTGTTAGTGGACGAGGGTCTAGTGCATACCCCCTTGTCCACTACATAAGTTTACACCTGTGTTAATCGGAAAGGTTGAAATAATTTACTGCTTATCGTCTCTAAAACATTTCAAGAGACCGCTTACTAACGCGGAATGTATGCAGGATGATTGAGAACGCACCTGTTGGTTTTGAAAAAGTTCATCGTTACAAGCCATAACTACGTCCATGGATGTAGCCGGATACAGCGTAGAAGTTGGCCGATGTAAAGGACTCATTAGATCTTTGTAGTCGATATGCGTCATTTTATATTTGTAGCAATATAAGCGATCGCGTGCGCTTTGTGCAACTTACTGCGCTCACAGACCACGACTATATAGTTATAGCCAACGCCGTCTGTTATTGTACACACTAGACACCCCATATGTCACTGCGCGTTGCGTAGTTCTAGCTTACGCCGGTGATTATTTTCGGCATCGCAGTGAGCCCTTCAAATCTCATCAAGTAGTGGGCGTTTCGTGATGTGAATCCTAGATACTGCATAGACTAAGTTTTGCAATTTCCTGTATACATCTTCCCAGAAGGAAAACGTTCTTAAGGCTGAGTTCACACGGTCGAAAAAATCCAGTCTGAATCTGATATCTTGGGAACAAGGGTTTCGATTATTTTTGTGGTTTTCTTAAGCGTCCACAGTCCTGGTGAGCTACTGGTCGCTTGCCTGGCGTTTCGACTACAGCTAAGCTTTGTAATTCGAATTTAGCGATCGAACTTCTTTTTGTTGAAATTCTGTCTTCAGTTACTTCGTTTTTACGCATAAGGCTCCTTCTTGATTATTACAGTTTCGACATTTAGATGTGTTGAAGGATAGTCGTACTTCTTATTGCATAATAAGTGACTCACTTGTGTGATGTCAGCGGTAATAATTTTCATGATAGGTGTGTGGGAGAGGGTGCCGCGATACGTACAGTGACCGGTGTCAACAAACTGCAGCATACTTTGTATGCAAGCTGCTGTCGTATGCAGAACAACCCATTTTGACGTGAGCATGCACTGTCCATGGTGAGGTGCTACTGAACCACAGAAGGAATCAGTGAGATATATCACTCGTTGGAGGTTAAATGCCAGGTGTGTCCACTCTAAGCACGTCTTGATTTGTACTCATTCGGAGACCTCTGGTCTGCAAGCGACGTGCCTTTAACTTCAACCATTAATGTGAGTAGCAAATGAAACACTTTTTCGGGGCCGAAGCAAGCTTCCAACGCAGTATCAACGGCTCTTTAAGGCGAAAGTAGGAACAGCATTAGGAAGGGATCAAACAGAAAATGCCTTATCTATTAAGGAACTCTCACGACTGTGTAAAATGGAGTGGAAAAGTGAGTCATAGCTTCAGAGTCTCTGCAAAGCACCAAATATATGTGTGAGTAATACCGCGGGCTTATGTTATTTGACTTTGCCGCGTGAAAAATAGTAGTGTAATGGGTAGAGACACACTGTAACTTTGTTCAGAAGGTCGACAAAAAGGACAGTCGCTTATTCAGTGTGCCGAGGTAGATTTCTGCTCCAAATCAGATTATCCTTAGTAAGATATTAAGATTGGGCAGGTGACTAGAGCATTTCTACTAGCCGTGGTGGCGGAGTTTGAAAATTCACCACGCGGGGCCACTTTCCCAATGGTTGCCAAACACTTCCGTACTTCCACGCGAAGAAACATTACCGTAGCTGCTGACGGCCTTATAGAATGGAGAAGGGTGCCATGTATTGCATTAATTCCGCATTAAATAGGTTTCCTAGATTCATCGTGTATTTTGGACATAGCTACAGTGCTTTGTTTTTTATAAGCAATACTGAGTTCCCGGCAGTACAGTAAGGTGACAATTGCGGTTGGCTTACAGTAACGTTTGTAGCGTATTAAATGAAGGGGGACGAGTTCTGAGTGGAATCTAAAAGGGCTAACTGTATTTCAGTGGGCAACACGTGGCATAGACTTGAAGTATATCTCTCGAGATTATACTCCTTGGATTCTTGCTTTTAGCGAGGCAGTAGATAAAGTGGAAAATTGGATGGGAGTTCTTTACTCTTAACACCGTTATGGACCGAAGCCGGATGGGAGACTAATCACGCTCAACTTCCAGTTGGTTCTGTTCTGTAGGAGTACAGCGGATTACAGTGCTAATGGCATGTATGTTTCGCAGAAGATGATGCCAGACTGATAGACCTTTTTGTATTGAGCTGACAACGGAAACTACGGAGTTCTGTTTATCACATTGTAATTCCCAGAAGCCGACCGGGCGGGAGAATTTTGCTCCAGAGTTTGCTTGGGGGTGCATCACTGGCGTTTCTTCAATCCACCACCGTTTCGTATCGTACTACTGACTACTTGAGAGTGCTTGGGTAGTGAGGAGTATGCGGCAAAATTATTTCTATAGCTTTAACTTGGTTTCCGCTGTAGAGCAGAGGAAATTTGGGGAAGTACTGACTCAGTGCGGTCGAAAAACTCAGCATTCCTAGGAGACTTATCGTGGATTTGAACAAATCTGCTGCGTATGGCGGTACTCGAAATCGGACATCAATGTTTCAGTCATTGTGTTGTCTTGTTGGGCTAATCTTTCCTTGTCAAGTAACTCGGATTTATTAGTTGTTGTTGGTGGGGAATTTCTCCAAACAAACCCTATATCTTACTGCCTCGCATATCAAGTTGTTGTGCCAGAGGCCCCCAGAGAAAATTGTCATGTCAACTCCCTTCTGCAGTATAACGGACCAGGTAGTACATATGGTTTCTTTGACAGACCAAACTACTCCTTCACTTTCTCCTTCAGCTTTTAATTTTCATTTCTGTGTGCCAATATAACGGTTAAACTAGCACTTTTATTGTTCACACGCTTCGACATATAGTCCGGCCTTCTTTTCTATTTAGTCTGAAATTCGATATGCACTGTCTCCGAAACGTGCATTTAGGACCGCAACGTGAACACTCGTTTTTCTTCGATCTTAGATAGCGCTGCGAATCAGTAATTCTTTCTCAGGGTCTCTGATGACGATGGGTACGAATCTTGAGGTCTAGCTGGGCCCTAAGATAGAATAAGATTTGTTCGATTCGATGTCTATTGGCGGTCGTATGCGTACCGTTAGATTTAGTACATCGGCCAACCTTCATCTTGGACAGAAGAAAGATGTTTTGTTCTCATATTTATATGTGCCTTGAGAAACAACGGTTCAGATGCGTTGGAAAGCATCTTCCGCGGTACTCTTTTTGGTGTCGGACACAATTGTACTTTTTGTTTATTCGAATACACAACTTGGTGGTCTTACTTCGGAGGAGTGGTAGCTGGGTGGTATGTTTGGTGTCCGGGCGCGACGCACTGACAGTGATGATCAGCTGTCGCATTCATGTGTCTTTCATAGACTGTTCATCGAACTGCCCATTTGAGCAAAAAACATGATAATACGTCACACGGAGGCCTAACCATGAATGCAAAATCAACCATTTGGTGATCAGTTACTGGTGGTTTCACATCGTTGAAGATTGGAGTTATGTCTCAGTTCGTGCCTGCTCTGTTTTATTATTTGCACAGAGGTCATCTACCTGCAAACCTGAAATTGTTAATTTAAATTTAGTTGACGAGGGTGCACGAAACGCTGTTCAACAGACCACCTAGGCTGTAACTGCGGTATGGACGATATAAGCACTGGGTAGAAATATCAAGTTATACGAGCCCGTGGCGGAAAGGTCCGTTCCAAAAATCACCGCAGATGCTACAAAAGTGGATCATTGTCGATCAGATAACATGTAGAAAAAGACGTCTACTGATTCTTCTGTAATTAAGGTGGTTTTGGAACTTATTAGAATGTGGTGAAGCTCCACTTCTGGACTGCCCGGGCCGCGACAATACTAAGAGGTTGACGTCTGATCTGGCCAAACTTCCCCGTTCCGTATGGGAAACTGAAAAACGACTTCGTAGTTAAGACTTATCGACGGTCATTGCCGTCTTTAAAACGGTGCTGGAACCCTATGTAACAACAGAAGCTTTAGCCTTGTCTTTATCATACCTAGGTCATTCATGAGTCTTATACTACTGGTGGCTTGTGAAAGACGGAACAAAATACTCGAACTGGCAGGCTTTTGACCTAGTTGTGCTCGTACCAATCCTACCCTAACCTTATGGCAGACATGAGCGCATCGCCATTCTTTTTACCAGCCAACAGCCAAGGTATTTTTGGACCTATAGACTGCTGTTGATTCGATTGTCCTATATGTTCTCTGTGACCGCTCTCTTAAGAAAGTCCTAGTAAAATGCGTCAGTTTGTTGGAATCATTGCATGTCTTCTGTAAGTGAGGTACACACTTATGGACAACTATTCCGGACGTTCTCCACTTCAAGTGGTGTTTTTTAGGGGTATCTTATGTGTTATGGATAAGACATCTGATGGAGTGCTTCAAGGTTCTAGTGGTCTCAGAGTGAAGATTCCGCCACTTTGTCAACTAACCAATGTTGAGCATGCGATTAACATTGCAACGGGGTTAAATTGGATGAGTGGTATAGCTGGTCTGCATAGTATGCACATTCTGCCTTCAACATCTAAAGTGATTTCAGAAGATTGGGTTGGACCTTAGCCTGTCTTTGCTGTTACGTGCAAACTGTTTGAGGTAATCGATCGTTTGATCTGCGTGCCAGCTTGCCATGTTGCTGATAGTGTCCGTGGTGACAGCAAAATCACGTGATGTGCTTGCCAGTTTTCGTCTTTAGTGAGGTTTCGAAGTCGTTCCATTATCGGTTAAACAATACACTGGTATCCTCATTCCTGCTTCTCAGGTAATAGACCATCCATTTCGTTAGAACTATACGCATATTAGTATAAGTGCAACGCGGATTCACAAGACTGAAACTCAGGAGTATTAGTTTTCCTAGCACTTCTGGGAGTCTAAGTTTTTTCACTATAATGAGAAGACGCCCAAATGGTGACCTAGTCAACTTTTGATCAACTAAATGTTTTAACTGGTTTTGGTGAGGCGCTGTGTACCTGTGATACCCGCACCTCCCGGGCGTAAGCGGAAGCTCGCAAGTCTAGTTCTGGTGATGTTCCGTAGCGTGGTAAACGCACGGGCTAAGTTCTCCGTGAAAGTGGTTTCAGCCGCAACGACAAACGTATCCAAATATAGACTTGATAAACATTTTCTGTCGGTACTTCCTAGAGTAGCGTGAGGTTGAATATTTGATTTCACCTTCTTTTCTGCCGGTATTATTCAGTATTCTAATGATTCCTTACCTGTTCTCACTACCGTTTCACCTGGAGGTACTTTCTTCTCCCCTATTCCTGGATCCTAACGTGACTAGCCAGCCGAGGCCCGAAAGAGGCAGAACAGTGCTAACAGCAGCACTGGCCCAACATGCTATTCAACAAGCACGTCACACCAGTCAACGATTTTTACCATGGAATTAGGTCTGATGAGGGAAGTTTTGGTTTTTTCTAATTGTTTCGGCACAGCGGGATCGATTGGATTCATGAGCGAAAGAAGCTGGACACTCCTCAGCAACCGCCACAACTCTTTTGACCAAGCATGACGGGTTTATTCAGTTTTTACAAAGGTCAAAACAATTTATGATGTGCAGTGATATTCAGACGGAAATGTTGGCGTTTATTTATGATTGCTTTGATGAGTAATGAGGTTGGTATTATTATTGCTAAACATTTCAAAGTTTTGGAGCATAATGAGGTTTACAATGCGTGTTTATTTTGTGAACGTATTGGAAATTGAAATCTAGAGGGACCACGCAAACATAGAGTGCATTTTCTTATCTGGTCCTTACGAGGGCTACACTAGATCCCCACGTATACATACAGACTGCCAGGTTCGTGTTATAATGTGTACACAATCTTTGTTAAGCTATCCCAGCGACATGCCATAATACCATAACTATTTGCGTACGCAATACTCACCGCAACCTTCTGCTACATAAACTTCTCATGTACATCTCATGGGGGTGTTATACTAGGTCGCCGAATTTCCTATGACTCATTCTTGTAGAACGGTTATTGGTGAAGGAGTGTCCTGAGAAGCGTGCATGGGCATCTTAAGGATGTAACTGCGCAATCCGCCAGAGCTTTCGAACATAAGATTGACGTTATAGGGTCACAGTGTACTCTTTCTCGAAACTACTATTCTGTTCTTTAGTCTGTTATTCATCGCTCATTTGTTCATCCGTTTATTTTCATTGTCCGTGTCTGTCAGTCACTTCCAGTCTCATTCGGCATACGTTCACTGTCTGTTTTGTTTCTCCAGCTTTCGGATTGCTGACGTTAATGATAAAAAAACTAGTATCACTGTCTGAATTCCCAAGCCGTTTTTTGATAGGTTTCGCTCTGTACGTTAAACGTCTTTCTACTGGTTTCATTCGGCTTCATCTGAAACTTGACATTGCAGTCTGACCCCTTTTCCCTATAGTGATTTCTTCTTTGAAGTTGTCTAACGAGGGTATCCTAAGGCTGTCCTGAAGACGCAAACTCAGTCCTGTGAGAAAGGCTTATTGAACTGAGCTTACACTCATTGAAGTCTTGAGGGAATTAGGTTAATTGTGTACCTACTTTCCCAGTCCGCAAACCTCTTTGTTACGACGATTCAGCAAAATTAACACTACTTCAACAGTTGAGTAGTTCAAAACGGAGGGTTGCCAGAGAGGAAGACTTTCATACCACAATATGAGCGCGACGGCTGTAGTAGACAAAAAAGGTGGACAAGAAACACCACCACAAGCTTATCTGTGGGGCATAGTTTACGTAAGGTATATAAACCATTATCGCTTCATCGGTCGCCACCAGAGAAAAACGGGTCACGATAGATGCGGATTGGTTGCAATGCAAAATGTACAAAAAGCAGTGTGTTAAGGATTCTTCTAGGCATCTATGTAACGAGAACAGTAGGGACGAACCCCTGTTGTCGCATGATAGCGTCAAGTTTTTGTGTGTGATCATTGTTGACAATTCTGGCTTCAATGTTTCGAGTATGTGAGTCTCCTTCGATTGGACCTTCTGAGCTGCTTGGATAAATTCAGCTTCGGTGCCTGTGTTTTGAGCTTCTGAAAATTCCGAGTCGTTGGGAACGGCATCTGTTGTTGAGCTGCTAATGTATCCTCCGCCACCAATCAGGAAATGGACATTGGCGTAGTGAAGGTTGCGCTATAGCAATTAGACCTCATCTGTCAGTGGGCCGTATTTAGACGATCGTGAAAGAGCTGATCACTTTCCCTCCTAGAAACGCCAGTTTGACCAGTCAGAACGAACAGAAAAATCCAAAGAGAACCTTCTATATATTTTACCTACTCGATCTTTATTCCATCGAACTCACTGGTAACTTTGGCTATTATTTTTGACAATCTTCCTCCAACCTACTGACTAGAATGACTGTAGGTCACCATGTACCACACATACCAATGTATTCTTCGTCCTGTTACACACGTTTTTGCTCGCAACTAAGTAACTTTTTCACTTGCCTTCAGTTTTGATTTGAACGTGTTGAAAATGGGTCCATGCTCACCGGCTACTTCTGGGAAGCTTCTAAAACTAATTATGTTAATCCGAGATCTTTTTTACACGTAGTTATGTTGCTCACGTGAACGAAGACATCTTCGCGGTTCTTCGTTACGATGAGGCGATCTGTTCTTTGAACTCGGACAACCCGGCTAATTACCTCCAAAGACAAGCGACTGAATTGATCAAGGCGTTCATAGATTTCAAACGCCGTGATGGGCTTTTCCCTTTTTTAATGGGAGTTTGATGATATTCTGGACGTATCGTATTTCGCCACTTTTGTCAGTCAGTTTATTTTCCTTGGGAATGGAAAAGTATCAGAAATATATTTTTTTATAGTTCGTCTTTAGTCCGACCACTCGGTTTTCCGTCTTCTCTCAGGTACGATAAACGTCCACGCCATGGAGAATTCGGTGGTTCAGTGGTTTTATGTTGAAGAGGACAAGTAGCAGTGGGTCAAATGGAGTCGTCGGTAGAGTACATAAAACGAATGTCAGTGTAGTCCCATCGAACAGACTGTTGATATCCTCATGAAGTCCAAAGAGATCGTATCCCAAAAGAATATCCACACATGGATTTTAAAGTACCACTTGTTTGATGTGATTGTATTCCGACCGTTTATGTGTAACAGGTGCGAAACGTCGCCATGGATTGTCGCCTGGTAAGAAACCGAAGACTACTGTTATATGGTCACGGGATTTGTAGACTTCCTCTCTGTCTCCGCGCTACATCGGTTGAGGCAGCTCTTTGAACTTCCACCACCCAGCAAGGCCATACAGTCATCTTCGTTGATTTTCAGTTAAACATCGGATCGTAAATGACACAAGGGAACCGTGGCCATAGTAATAGTGAAAACGGAGTTGATGCTGGAAATAACAGAATTTCTAGAAAGCTTCAACAAATAGCTTTAGCGGAAATAGCGCTTTTTATCACAGAGCATGTTGTATCTTGGGCGGGAAGTCTATAACGCGGACTTTGTTATATGAGAAAACACATTGTGCTGGATATAGCAATGATGATTTTACCGGTTTTTTCCTCTGGCGTGCCTGGGACACTTTGTGCGCCTGTCATAGTGATATGTGCAGTATTACTTTTAACTTTAGTAAGACAATGGTACTTTTTCAGCCACTTCGCGATCTGACATGATCAAGAGCTGTTTGGAGACTTTTACTGTAGAGGTCTGTTGTATTTCAGTAGGCAGAATTTCCCAAGTGGCATAATGGCCTCATGACAATCTTTTGACCATTCTCTTGTTTGGCGGTAGCCAACGGATGCTGGGCAAGGTCTAGTTTTTGGGTTGTACAAAGACTAGTGAGCAGATTAATTTCGGACGATTTGTACCCCGGACTAGATTCATCATCATCATAGACAGCAATACATCAGTGGTTCACACTGGTGCTTAACTGCCACACAACCACGAAGAAGAAAAAGCAAACCCTGTAGAGGAAGAGAGAAAAAAAGGGAAAGGGGAGGGGACCTAACCACTAAAAATAGCTTCGTCTACAGTCAAACATACAACATCAAGGCGCCTACACCTTGCAAACAAACTAATGGAGAGATGTGTTTGATGAGTGTGTCCAGTGCATTAAGTTGGAGATGCTCGATAAATGAGAGAAAGCTTCAAACGATATCAATGGTTTTGTTGCCTCTTATAGTCTGTCGTACTGAGTTTGGCGTCGAAAACACTCAAAACGAAGAAGCCGATCCACCAGCAAAACCATAGTTTGTGGGGCTAATAAAGTGTTACGATTAATAAAGAAAGTCTACAATCCGACAACTGTGCGGGTGGTCAGAACTAGGAGTTTCCAGAAGGGAAACTTTCACTTATCACAATGATGACACGAGAGATGAACTGGGCAAGAGAAGTTTGAGTGAGAAGCATAATCTTACGTATGCACACGGGGCGTAATTCTTTACAAGTGTGTAAACAAGTATTATGCCACCCTTAGCCGCCAGTATACGGTTTCATTCAGTGGTTCCGCGAACATCGCGTCAAGAGATCGCACTCTCAAACCGAACCACAGCCGATTAGAATTTCGGCGTAACCTTCTCTTGCTGTGAGTTTGCAGCGTCTACATCCTCTGTGTTTTAACGTCATCTCCCCTGATTGTCTGCCTTCAAGGTTCCCTGTACCGTATTATGGTTCCTCACGTCAGATTCAAATTTGTCAGCCTCGAGAATTATTGTTTAGATATACGTGCAGGCCCGCTCGCGTTTTCAAAAAGAACACCAACTTACTGAAGAGATTTCATAGACTGGTGAAGAGATTATAAGAAATGCAAGGGCTCATTAGTTAGGAATGACCTAGCAAATGTAACCTCTACATTACTTTACAGGAAGTTGTGAGGATACCTAATTCAAATTCCAAGTTGCCTCGTGATTGGTGTAATATCTTGCTGGATACCTGTAACAGTGAGCAAAAGGGGCTCACTATCGGGAGACGCTATTACGGATCTCTCGCAGTATTGATTGCCTACGTGGTACTGGTGTAATAAATTGAGCGTTTCGGGTTTTTCTATATTACCATGGAGAACTGAATTGATCTAACCTTTATCAAACGCTCTTTAATTCCTTGATGCTTTATATAATCCTTGTCAAGGTTGAAGTCATCATTATGGTGGCTTTACTTTCCATTCTTCTTCACGCAGCGTGGCCTGCACTACTCAATACCTGGAGTGTATGCGTATCAGTCCCAGGTTTTTTTAATCTAATCGTATCGCATTTGCACGACACCTGCTGTTGAGCCGTAATCAACTTACTTGCTCTATGTAATCCGGACTAGCTCAAACGCAAAGTTCTAGATCGATCAGTGCTCATGCATTCTGTGTTGTCTTCGCTCTCAGAGTGCTCGGTGTTCCATACTACTGATCAACTCAGACAATCGGTCAAGCGACGTACCCTATGGTCACCTGGCTTCTGATTTTGCTTCGGACCAACTTACCATCAGTATGTTTGAAGGAATGTCTTTCTTATATTTTTCTTGTCTTTCAATAAGAGATTTCAACTTCCTTGCTAGTTTGTGTACATACTTTGAAGGCCCATTATTTACGTAATTCTTCAACATGGTGATTGCTTCAGGATGTACAAGACACATCTGCGACTATACACGGAGTCACATCAGGCAAGTTAATTATTGACTCGGTCACCCACCTCCCATGTTTGGCCTCTTGGCTCTTCTCTGCTGAGGTTTGAAATACTCTGGCTGAAAAGTTTAAGAAATTGCAAAAGATGCCAAACTTACATATAGTGTAAAACTAACAAAGGGGCTTTTTCCTTTTAAATTATCGCCAGGTAGCTTATCAACTTTTTGTTCCTGTTCACTCATTTGTTGGCTGCCTTTGTTTGCAGATTTTTTTTCGACACTCAGTCCGCCATCATTACCTGTAGATTGAAATTCTTTGGTCAGTTATTACTCGTCCTCCTTGTTTCGTATTGTTTGACCCTTACTTCATTGACGTCAAAGTGGAAACCTCGGTCCAACTTTTTACGAATCACAATTGAAGTTACTTTTCATTGACTTGTACGCAACTTCACGTTTGCAAGATTGCTGGTTGCCTACCATTCTGTGACGTCAATTTAAGTTCGTTGTTATACCGTTATTTTATTGTGGACACATCTGCTAATAATGTTATGGAACGTCAACATTTATGGCATGTGTATTTGCTTTCGTAGTTGAAATTCTGTTCTGCCTTTCTACAAATACTGTTTCCTCCAACTTCAGAATCTCATTGGGCAAAACGCAATGGAAATTCCTCTTGTCAGTTTCCAAGACGGAGACACGAACATTATAAGTCATCGGGGGTCTCATCCAGGCCCGAATCTATCGCCTAATGGAACTTCATTCCACAAAGAAGATTTCGATACGTGTTCTGTACTAAGTCGAAACGTTTCTCAGCTGGAAGTACGTAAAGTAATTTCCGGGTTGTGGATAAAGGCTCTTTGCACCAATTTTAGTTGTTTTCGCCATTAGATTGCTTGTATACAAGAACTTGCGATAGCAAATTTAGCACAACAACAGTGTAACTTCTCAGCTCCTTATTTTATAGTTGCTTATTGATAACGGTGGTTTACTTTGGCGACTTTGTGGCTCAGGTAGGTGGATGCAAATACTCCAAGCACATTTTGTTTCGAAACAAACCAGACCGGATTACCGTTATATAAATATGTCAGATGAGTGTATAACTTATCGCTTGGACTGCTTATATCTACGAGGATGAAATCGTGGACAGGCTGTTGTGTACCCTCACGCTCACAGCGTCATGCGATTGGTTGCATCTTCTGTTGAATACCTTGCACATACTTAGGAAAATTGTGTTTCGAACTCCTGCTTGGCTCAGGTCGATACGTATCCTATGCATATTGCTTGTATTGTTTCCATTGTGTTAGTAATTTTCAACCGATCATTTGAAACGCAGGTGAATCGTTTCACACTTTCCTGTTTTTTGTTTCAGGAACATGAGATACTTACCTCGTCGGGAATTTCTCAGCGTGTCTATGTACAACCGTCCAAAAACAAGACTGCTCTCGTCACATATCACGACATTGGCACAAACCGTAAGTGCGTCCCAAAGGACTGTTTCTATTCGAGACACTCTTACTTTGACAACAACGAGGCTTGTTTTTGGTTTATGATACACTGAAGCTCTCTTCATGGTTATACAGGTTTAGGGAAGGAGGACAGGCAACATTCCTGCCGTGGTGAAGATTGAATCTAAATTGTTCCAGATGGTCCCTCAGTTGTGTCGTATTCGCTTTCTTCAAGAGGATTCATAACAGATGATAGCACCCGAATAACATCAAGTGTTGATATTGAATTCTATGCCGATGATATCCAAATAGCTGATCATCATTGTCATATATGTTTAACGGCCCATAGTTTTATAGCCTTCTTTCAGTTGGACCTAAACATATGAAGTGATAGTCGTTTGGATCTGGAGGGTTATACTTCTGAAAGGATATGTATTGATTCCCTAGAATAAACGAATGATGAGTGAAACAAATAGACTACGATAGGTTCCAATTTAGACATATATCTATTGCACGATTGCGGGGCCTGTTCACTTTTAGGATCATTACCACTGACGGACATTTCAGACTGTGAACATGAGAACGGTAAAGATCCAGTTAGTCTAGTATGAATGAAAGCCTGATAGAGCGATATAGTGCGATAGGATAGAACCGAATAGGCGACGCAGTAGTTGTGCTTTACCTTTTGGTTGAATGACGTGAATGGCTATCGTATCATTATTTATTCGCATAATTCCTCCTCGTCCCTTGCTAGACACCTCGTTTCTTGGCTTTTTCAATCATCCGGAGATGCTCGTAATCGCCAAACATTTCACCGTCTATCATATTTGCGCTCCCGGACATCATGAGAATGCCCCGAACGTGGTTTTTGAGTGAGTCCCTTTTGTCACTTTTCTCTGCATTATATTATTATGTATTTTCTATTAGTTTGCAGGTGTGAGGATAGACTAAATGCCAGAGATTAGCCTTACGTGCATAAATGTCCCAGTTCCACAAACACGTGCTGTCATTGTCGGCCTGATGGCGTTTCCCTTTTGACACCGTTTCCTTACCATCTACTCTACAACTACAATCGCTCGTTTTGCGATTGAGTTCCCGACTATTCTTAGCAATATTCACCAGAGCTTATGTCTGAATGTTTTCGGTACCCTGCTTCTGTGCAGTAGGTGTTAATATGTTTGTCCGACACACCCGTAAGAACTGTACTATGTGCATCTCGCATTCCGTGCCACCTATTTGCTGTAGTAGGTGTGACGCATAAGCCTACGGAACCAGTTGCTCGTTCTATTACATTCATGTACGCAAGTAACGTAAATATTGGCTCATAGTAGTGACGTCCATTACATTGCTTGCTCTTCTGTGGATTATTGTCCAGCTGGAGTGAATGGGGCAATGTATTGGTACAGCTCGGGTCACGTATTGCAGTTGACATTGAGGTGCATGAACAACAAAAGTTTGTGTATGTAGGTCTACTGGACACGTCCCGAGGTCAGCATTTGTTCGAAGAGAATAACAGGTCCATTGCTGTTCGTAACGAACAACTTCTGTAGATTTAAAGCCACATTTCCTCCACTTTTGAATAAGTTAATCATTGAATCTTTATGAGAAGTGTTGCCTTTCATGCAACAGGTAGTTACAATTACGTCTTGTTCATTTCTGTTTCGGTCACAAATATTGCTCACTCCACCAGTACAAATACTTAGTAAGCAATCTAATTAAAAAGCAACTAATGTGGTCCTCTTTTTGTTCATGTAATTCTGGTTTGGTGATCGTCGTTCAATTGCAGGTGAAAAGTTTGGAGTAGGATTGTCCAATTGTCAACTTACGATTGAGCTGATGCTAGTAAGTCGGGTGGTAATAACGCCTGTTTTCAAACCATGGTCTCAGGTTCGGGCCTTGGTTCACCATGAGTGCCCTTGTTTTGGAAACGCAACAACAGCTAACCTATCTTTGTTGTTGTATGTCACATGATGGTAGACACATCGTGGTGTAACTTTCTGGGTCCTCCTTGTAGACTGTATGGATCAGATGTCACTGCTCCCGATAACAGTCGGATTAGAAAGTAACCACAGCTGTACGAAAAGTAAGTTAGCTAACAAAACACCTGTGATTCACACAGAAGGGTCGATAATCTTACAGATACAGGCTCGCTGTTGACTGCGACGCTGCCATATCCGATGACTTGGTTGCTTAGCCCCAAACTGTCTAATTTTACTCATTTGGGCAAGCAAAGCCTTCATAATCCGTTACCACGTTATCGCCACATTAATCGATGCTCGGCATGGCAGAGGTTTCATCAACATGAATCACGTGAATCAACCAGCGTAAGCTCACTCCATTTCTGTTACCCTGGTTGTGTCACGAAACTGGATTGTTTACACACACACACACTGACGGACTGTCTTGTTCATAAAATCATCCTACTTGTTACAGGCCAGTTGGTGAAAACCATGGCGAAGGGATGCCGAAAGCTTATTACAGGTTTCGTGCCGTACGATGAAACTGACTGCATACATCACTCTACAGCCACATGTCTCTACGATGCTGCAAATGATTATCTGTGTTCACATCATTTTATCACAAGTTGCTGAGGTGGGACTACCCAGTTGGGTGAAACGGGCAACTGTCTCAAATGCCCTGTCTTGAGCGACAAATATAGGGTTCCGATTAATACGGTCTTGTAACAGTATTTGGGGCCTGAAAATCGGAGTAGAATCTCATACGGCCTAACGCTGTTCAAACGGTTTAACATCACTTGTGTGTTGTTAGCTGTTTGCGTACTCATTATCGATCAGCTTTCCATCTGGCGGTAGTTCTATCCCGAATGCCTTGGAACCTCTGACTACCTCATCCTGAATGCCGTCATCGTATTAAAGACAGAGAGTGAGATGGGTGAGAACGCTCGAGGTAGCTGCTTACATGTGTGTATTTTGCGTTCCATATGAGCTTAAAATGATTTTAACTAATTGCCATTTCATCGGGAATCCCCCTGATAATGGACAGCCCCAGGGAATATGTTGGACAACGAGCCAAGACTGTCTTTAGATCCAAAGTTACCACAATCAGTGATTGAGAAGAGAAGTATTTATGCTCCAGTCTTTGTCGCGAAGTGAAAATGTAATTCGTACAGTTCTGGATGTTGTGACCTTTTTCAGCCTACATACGACCTGGTCTGTCACATGATAACAAGCGACTTACTTTTCAATATGAACAGCCAAATAGGCCTTTATTCATAGGAGGGTAACGCGGCAACCAGAAGTTTCTCGTGATGTTTTTGGACATTTTCAATTACGTAGGATATTACAGACTTGATATGTAAATCAAAATGGGCCACGTATATTACTGTATCAGTCAGTATATTTCATGCCTGTTGAACGAATTTCGAGATTGCAGTGAACTTCAATACACGTCCAGGTTGGATATAATCCCTACCACCTCTCTGTGGCATAGTTGCAAGTACCATAAAAGTTCCTGCATTTTTTATGAGTGCACATCCATCCTTCAATATGGTGTTTGGCCATCTGTTTATTTAAGACCAAATGAGTTTCGAGGTAATTGTCACAGCTGCCACGTTGTTTTATAGGCAGAATGCGTACCAATTACGCAGGCTGACGAAGTAGCTTCACCTGGGGTAAGAACGCTAAATGATTTTTATCAGGCAACTTGGCCAACAAGACGGCACATAAGTTTAAAGAACACAACAATCGCCGTGTGAGATGAATGTTTAGGTACCATTTCATTCGCTCTTTTCATTTACAAGCACGAAATGATTTGCAAACATTTGGACCTTTGAGAGACTGCGGGCGAAATTTTCAAAGTGGTCAATCGTGGGCTCGTGCGAACACTGTCATCGGATTTGTAAAGCCTGTTCAGATGAACATATTTCTGAGGAGCTTGATTTTATTCAACAGATTCTCATCCGAAATGTATGTCCAATTCGTTTTGCTTACAAGCATTGTAATCCGCTCGACTCATGACCAGCTTTCACAACAACACGGTGAAAACCTGCTTTTTCCCTACTTTATAAAAGGGGGTGGTGTAACACACCTCATGGGACAAAGATTCGCACCTGTACGTCAGCCGTGCTCATTGTACTGTACCCAACACCTCACATCCCATCAACTCTGATATAGGATCCGGTACCCACACTCGCCAGCTCAAACATTATTCATGAATGCATCTGTACCTACTGTTTACAGTACGTTGACCGCACAGTGACGGCACTGCATACTCGGATCTCAAAGCCCTTCCCCAATGGCTTCTGAATGCCAAAAGTGAATTTGCAACGAGTGCTATTATAGAGCATTTATACTGGAATCTGGCCATCGAGTAGACTCCCTTAAATCATTCCGTGTTATTAGTCAGACAATGAACAATCACGCTTTAGGTTTTTCCGAACCGTTTGCTATACACTGTATGTAACCACCGTTATACGTTCAGAAACGAATGGTAGTGAATCCATCATTACCGTGGTAGTACGTTACAAAGATTGAATGTTCTTCCTATCCTTATTTCGTTATTCTCGATCTTTGTTTCCACCTTGAATCTATACGGGTATATATTATCATTATTTTCTGTCACATGACCGAATGATAATGGGTCAGTTTGAACGTTTTGCTCGTAGACTCCCACACGTTCAAATGTTTGTACATCATTTCGCGTATGTAATTGAAAGGAGCAAACGAAATTATGCTTAAGCATTTATCTTACACGACGATCGTTGCGTTCTTCACATCTGTTCAGGGACAACATTGTAGCAAGCAGGTTGACTCGAAATTTCATGTTCATATTGCATATCCATCAGGATAACTACTGCATCCCATGGGTCCGTCGCTTGTTTGAGTGCCCCCATAATATAGTCGATGACCAACGAAACTATTTGGTTGTCTTTTCGTGAATGGGTTGGTCTATGCATTATGTATCGTCAAGGCTGCTTTGCGTTGGTTGCTTAGACACTGTTCTACTGGTTTGAGGAAAGCTTGTGGAAAATGGGTGTTATTCATGTTATTTCCGGCGTATCTCCGACAAAGTTAAGTGGTATCGCCTCTGGGCATCCTTTATCATTGTGCTTTGGTTCAGCCATCTTTCGTGGACCTTTTTTT